>PVLC010002676.1:0-10899 GCA_004027655.1 Graphiurus murinus | reverse complement strand
CTCTGAGATTAAAAATACTTTCTTAGCTTCCATCATGATAATGCATCACTAGAAAGTGTGTCTAATGCACAATTGCCCAAAGACGGGGGAAGGTGTCAAGAGCGACAGTGTCAAGAAGAATGATGTCATCTAAACATTAAACTCTACAAAAGAAAGACAAAAGCAAAAAGCAAGTAACAAGCTTTTGTGGTTACGTGAAGTAACTTATTACTATTGATAAGTTTTAAAAGTTCCAGTTGTCATTTTTATTTTCTGATATATTTAACCATTGTGAAATTTCTGTATTCAAATTTATTGAGCATTAAAGAAAATTAAACCATAAGCTAAAAACTAAACTTCCCAGCTGAAAATGAGACTCTGTAGTTTATTGAGTATCAACTACGTAATGCGTTTTATCTTTACTCTCAGCTGAGCCCTGTTGGTGCTGAACCATTTCAAGAGAAATGAGGACTCTGAGCCCCGGTGAAAATTTGAACATTATTGTTTCCTCGAAGCAAATCTGGGAGATGTACTGGGAGAAGAGCAACATTGAGAATCCCTTCCATGCGGTGTCCAGAAATCCTTTATTTGGCCATTACACTGTTCACAGAAATTAACACTTTCAAGTGGTGACAGAAAATCATTGAGAATGGTCTCTCCTGTCCAGCGATGACAAAGAAAACATCCCTACCTATCAGTTGTCTGGGTGGTAGTTGTTCTGAGTCCTGGTTCCTGCCAAGTGGCTTGCCTAGTAGCCTTCAAGGCTCTGTTTGAACTATGGTTTCCCTCAAGCTTTGGGGGTACATGTTTACTTGTGTTTTAATAATTGCAGCTGGAAGATTTCCCATGGGAGGCTGAATTGTTGCTCTATAGCATTTCTAGGGGAAAATGATAGATGGAGAAAGAACCATGTTAAAGAGTCCAGGCCTGAAGGACTAACAGGAGATCATTGAGGGTAGTCCTCAGCTCTTAGAAGAATGACCGATCAGCAGGGGGCAGTTCACGGGCTGGACTCCCGTGTCAGACAGACAGGTTTGAGTTCCCATTCCCCCACTCTCCAGTTCTCTGACATTTGACAAATAACTCCTCAGAGCCTCAGTTTCCTTGTTTACAAAATTAGCTTAAAATATCTCTTCCTCACATGGGTATGACAAAAATCACATGAGGGAGTATCTGTTAATTCCAACTAGAATGTACGTTCCTGAAGAGAGCAACGTCTTTATGCATTTATTTTAAATTCTTGCATTAAGCACCTACTATGTGCTGGATACTGGGTATATCCACCTCCCGTGTGATATTCCATTCCATTGTGTTTAGCTCCTTACTCAGTATGCAGTTAACACATACATACTTGCTTAGTCAGTAGAAAACAAAACAAAACAAAACCAAAAAAACAACCTCCCCTTTTTCTCTTAAAAAAAAATAAAAGGGAAATGTGTGTCAACTCCTTTATTTACCTCTCATACTTCCTTGAAATAGGAACAACTTTTAATCGGACACATAATTATTAGAAAGATGGAATGGTAGAATTTCTTCCTAGGTCTTCCATGTCGTAGTGTCTCCCTGGGGACATAATTGATTAAAATTTGACACAGGAGGGTTTTATTTTATTCAGGATAAAATATATGCAAAACGACCATGACTCTGTTACTATCTCAGTTTATATTCTTGAAGTTTGGATCTAATTTTTGATTTAGGCATTTTGCCTCCAATGAAATATTACATGTTATACTGTAGCAGTTATAATAAGATCTGATACAGTGGCTTTAAATTGAATTTCATTAAAAAATAAGAGCATAAAATGTCTTCCTAATAGTCTTAATTAGGGAAAATGGAAGATCATGGTATTTCTACATTAATACACTAACTTAGATAATTGGGATAATACAAAATACATGGTGAGAAAAATAGGAAGTCTGGAAGCCAAAGGAAAAATAACCTACTATTTTCCAGCTCCTAATATATTTTTTCACTTTGTTTTGTTTTTGGATCAAGGAGGCTCACCAGATGTCAGGCATAAGGACTTGAAGTAACTATTCTCTTTGGTGCGTACAAGCCAGTATTGTCCTACTGCAGCCCTTGTTTTGCAGCGACTACTTCCCTGGGAGAGGCATTGTTCTGAATCTTACTGCTTCATAACTACTGCCACTTGTCCTCCTGATTAGGGCATTGTATGAAAACAGTGCATTCATTGCAGGGTTCTCACTAATCTCTCGCCTTTCATCCAGTGCCTCCCAGTTTCTCAGCGCTCTGCTTTGGCATCTTTAATCAGAAGCTCCTACAAGTTGATATTCATGTATTCTGCCTGCCTGCCATCTCTGTTCATACCTCACTATGAAGGTCTTATCTTTCTCTTTTATATTTCAGTCTGGTCTGAGAGTGAAATTAAGCTGGATTCCCTAATTGGGAGCCACATGGGGCATCTGCATGATGATAACTGTACCAGAATTCAATAGCTACCCAGCGCTCTCAAACAGAAGGTCGCCATTTTGTAAAACCAGAGAAAATGCTACTGGGCATTTTGCAGAATTGTCAATCAGGATAGAATGGACACTAATTGCTTCTCCCACAGCTGTTAACATTTCTCTTCAGCAGCCAAGCAACCCTTAAGACAGGAACAAACTCTCCAAGACATCTGACAGTTTTCTACAAACCTAAGTATAGGCTTCCAAGGTGACATCTGTGACGAGTTGTCCATTGATTAACATAAATGAACAGTTAACACTTCTGAACAAGTAAAATATTTTAGACAGAGAAATTGGGTTCCATTAAAAGGACATAGTGATCAGATAAGTAAAGCTATCATGTGCTTGCAATTTGGGGGAGTATTTGTGTCCTTATGGTGTTTTAAGTTGATCTCTAACATTGTTCAAATAGATCTGGCCGTATTTAAGGATGGAAAAGTGGAGATAGGGAACAAATATTAAAACTTATTTCTATATTTACTTATTTTTATGATAAAGAAAAATAAAATATATTTAAGAAAAATAATATATATGTTTTACATAAAATATGTAAGAAACTTATATAACTCAATAGCAAAAAGATAAAAAAGAGTCCACCAACAAATAATTTGGTTAAAAAATGGGAGCCAAGCATGGTGGCACACGCCTATAATCCCAGTGCTAGGGAGCCTAAGACAGGAAGATTGGAGGTTTGAGGACAACTTTAGCAATGTAGTGAAACTCTCAACAACCTAGAGAGACTCTGTTTCAAAACAAAAAAATGCAAAGTACTGGGGTGTAGCTTGGAGGTAGAATGCCCCTGAGTTTAATCTCCAGTAGTGCGCGCGCGCACACACACACACACACACACACACACACACAAACAAAAAAACAAAAAACACACAAAAAAATAACAAAACCAAAAATAAAACAGAATAAAGCAAAACAAAACAAAACAAAAAGAAAATGGGTAAAAAATAGACATTTGTCCAAAAACGACATACAACCTATGGCTGACAGGTATGTGAAAAAATGGGCAACATCATTGATCATCGGGGCAATATAAATGAAAAGCAATGAAAAACAATTGGATATCCCCTCACATCTATTGGAATAGATATTATAAAAA
This sequence comes from Graphiurus murinus, assembly GCA_004027655.1. Lineage (NCBI taxonomy): Eukaryota > Metazoa > Chordata > Mammalia > Rodentia > Gliridae > Graphiurus > Graphiurus murinus. Next base: position 7,347 of record PVLC010002676.1, on the reverse strand, counting down.
CACAATAGACAATAAGTGTTGGTGAGGAAGTAAATCAGTATAATCATTATGGAAAGCAATTTAAAAGATCCTTAAAAAATTTAGTTACCACTAGGCATGGCAATCCAGTGATATCACATCTAGTATATATCCAAAGGCAATAATATTCATAGCTAGAAGAAATGCATGCACTATCATGTTCATTATAGTATTATTCAAAGTAGCCAAAATACAGAAACAACCCTAATGTCGATACATGAACGTTTAAAGAAATTGTAGTATACATAAGATGGAATAATTAGTCACAAAATGATGGAAATTCTACCATTTGTAACACCATGCATAAAATTTAAGGATGTTATGCTCAGCAAAAAATGTCACACAGAGAAAGACAAATGCTGTATTATTTCCTTTATATGTGGAAATTAAAAGAGTTAAGCTAACAAAAACTGAGAATAAAACAGTTTGTTGCTGGGTGCTAGGGTATATGGAGAATGGGGAGGTGTTGGTCAAAATGTACAAACTTATGAGATTAAATAAACTCTAGGAATTTAATGAATGACATGGTGACTATAGTTAGCAATACTGTATTAAATACTTGAAATTGGCTAAAACAGTGGATCTTAAATGTTCTCATCACACACATAAATGGTAACTAAGGAAAGTAATAGATGTTTTAAGTAATAATTTTGTTAATATTTAAACACAATACACAGATACATCAAATCATTGTATAATTCCAACTTAGACAGTTTTGCTAATCATCCCTCAACAAAGCTGTAAAAAATATAGATCAGGTAAAAAAACCAGTAAACTTTACTAATATTTAAAGTAAAAGTTTGAAGTGGTACATGTTATAATTCATAAGTAAATATACCTATATTGGGAATGTATGCTCCAAAATTTTTTTATTAATGGGAATATTTACTAGCAAACATTTATTCTCTTATAGTTCCTATGGATCAGGAATTTGGGTGCAATTTAGGTAGGTGCTTCTGGTTCAAGGTCTCTCATGAACTGGAAATAGGCTGTTGGCCATGGCTGTGGTCATACTGAAAGCTAAACTAGGAGAAGCACTGTTTCAGGTTCACTCAACTGAATGTTGATGGCATTCAGTTCTCTCACAGTCCTTTGGTCTGAGGGCCTCAGTTTCTCCCTGGTGAATGCTAGCCAGGCTGGCATTTATCCTTTCCTTATCTTTTTATAGGACATTTCACAATGTAGAAGCTGGCTTAGAACAGGTGAGTGAAAGAGGGAGAGAAAGCACCCAAGTCAAAAGTTGGAGTCTTTTTATAACCTAATCTTACAAGAGACACTACCTTACCTTTGCCATGTTGTATTCAGAGGAAATGACTAGAAGGAAGTTGTTGATTAGTAGAGCAGAGCATGGACTATTGAGTCACTAAACCCAGCCCATGCTCCATGGAGTGTTTATATGAAGGCATGGTTACAAGGATGAGGGATCTTCTGGGAATATCTTAGAATCTGCTTTTCCATGGAATACATGATCAGAAACTCTAGAGACCATGCTTATAGAACATAATTGGGCAAACATTTTTCTGTAAAGGTTTAGGTTAAAAATGTATGAGGCCTGCCAGGAGGCCACATAAGGTCTCTGGAGATGGTCTTCCCCTTCTCTTCCTTCTCCTCCTCTTCCTCTTTCTCATCCTCCTTCTTTACAGACTTTCAAATATGTAAGAATTACTCTTAGCTTGAGAATCAGGCCAAAGCAGATCATGAGCCAGATTTTACTTGTAGACTGGTTTCCCAACACTTTTCTAGTAGACTGTGAGGTGGATTTCAGCTCAAAATTACAAAACAAAACAAAACAAAAAAAGGACAAAATGAAACAAAAGCCATTAACAATTAAAGCTATCCCATAATAAAACCAGTTTGTCTCCAAAGTAAGGCCCTCTTGTTAGGCATGGAAAGGCAAAGATGATCGAGCTCCTGTCCTCAAAAGTATAATTTATTCTAGACTCTGAACTGAAGCACAGTGCTTTTCACACAGGAGGTACTCAGGAAAGATTTATTAAATGAATGAAGATTGAAAAAGCAGAGCCCTTTGAACCATTTGCGATTATGGACACAGAGGGGGAAGTCAATATATATATAACGAATCAATGAACTCTGGGTGAAAATAACAATGCAATCAGTTATCTCGATGTTGCCATAAATCTGGATATATGCTCCTGAGCAATCAAACTAAGTTTATCACCATTATAAATTAAGAAGATTAAACTAAAATCGTGCTTCTGAAATTCAGATTTATATTAGAGTCTGCCACTTTAAAAATAACCCTTGTGGATTCAAGTTGACGTCTTTCCACTAGATGGCTTGATATGACTCTGGCTTTCATCTTTGTATAATAGAATATTATCTGGTTACAACGCATAATTCAATTAGCATTATCCTTTAAACTTCTCCATTCTTTGTTGAAATGCTTAAATTTATTCCCCTTTTATCCTTGCTTCTCCTTTTTCAATCTTGGAAACTGCTGTCATTAATCTATATCTTTTGAGGTTATCATTTCACTTTGGCTAGGAACTATTTCCTTCTTATCAGCATCCACAGTGCCTCATCCAGACGATTCTTCTCTATATTGTGTATTGCCATCAATATTCCATCCCTATATATTTTTAATCTCAGCCAAGAATGTTGTATCATCTTCATTTCTGGTCAGATAAAATAAATGCTTCACCGGCTATGTAAATGATCCCATAAGCCAGATGAGTTTAGGTTTTGCTTTTAGTGTTGAAAAAAAGATCTTTATCCTTAAATCAGACAGTATGGAAACAAATGAAATGTTACATGCTGGTGTATTTTTAAATGCTATTTTCTTTTACCTCCCTGGGAAGAGAAAAATGACATCTGCAACTTTGAATTTGTTCTGGAAAATGAAGTCTTTTCATTCATTTACAGAAAAAAAAAAGAGGATCAGGAGCACTTAGGGAGGCTTTCACTTTATGTCTGTCTCTCCAGCTGTTACATATAACAGTGTTGGCCTCTGTCAGCCTGGGCTGGAAGAAAATAGATGGCTACCCCCCACTAGAACAGCCTGGGAAATCAGACTCCAGAATGCTCTAACTGGAAGGAATCCACCAATCCTCCTTTTGTTTTTTTCCCCCCTTTGGTAATAGGAATTGAACCCAGAGGCATTTTACCTCTGTGCTATACTCCTATCCCTTTTTTATGTTTTTGCTTTGAAACAGGATCTCCATAAATTTATGAGGCTGGCCTTGAATCTAGATCCTCTTTCCTCATCATCCCAAGTCCTGGGATTACAGACCTGTGCCACCACTCCCAGTTCAACCCTTTGCTTTTATAGTTGAGGACACTGAGGCTTAAAGAGATGAAATGCATTGTGAGAGTGTGCACAGAACTCACTGCTCTCCAAAGCCAGCTTTCCTGACTCCCTCCTCAGGACCCTTCCTACCACATCTAGCCGTGCTACCTTCTCTTCTACTTTGGCTGAATAGTTAAGTGAGATCTTCATAAACAAATCCCACTATTTGTTAACAGCTCTCTACCGGGACCCTTAGTAAGAATATCAAAGCAAAGCAGACCTTCAAATAATGAAATAAAGAGGATTTTTGACTTACCTAGGAATTACTAGGAGCTGGGTACCCCATATTTTGAAATATCTAGTTACATTAAGACATAATAAAGTCCACACATAGGCACACAGGGAAAGCACAGATGAGCGAGAGAGAGAGAGAGAGAGAGAGAGAGAGAGAGAGAGAGAGAGAGAGAGAGAGAGAATTTGAAAGTTTTGGATCCCTTGGTGCTCCCTGTTCAGAAGCCTAATCTATACTCATGTTAATTGCATTTTCAAAAGGCATTTAACATACTTTGGAAAGCTTAAGAAAATAAAAATAATTTATTTGGGACTACATATATCAGAAAGGTACCTTCTTTTTGTAATCTTTACATTCATTTATTAAAGATCTGAAGAAAATTCAGGTAGTGGAATATAAAACAAAAGCTGTGAAGATCAGCAGTAAAAGAAATCGATAGAAACTATTCTGAAATTGAAGAGCAAATTGTAGCAGAAAAACTCAGAACAAATGCTGTAACTTCCATTATGATTAGGTGCCCACGAAAATGAAATCCTTTATTTAGGGGCTTCACATCTGATGATTAGGAACTCTCCACATGCAAGGGTTTGGCATCCTACATCTTGAAGCCAATTTCTTCCCTAAAACCTTCGTACTTCCAATTAGAGATGCCTTAGCTCATGTTGACAAATGACCTCTGACCCTGCATCTTTCATATTATGAAGTCATACTGATCAATATTTCAATTGGTAGGAGGTCCTTAATACCATCCCTATATCTAGATGGCCATCCATAACTTAACTATAAATAGAAGCAGATACTTATTTTTATATGCTTTTATTGGTGCATTATAGTCTTATAGTTTCACACTGTAATGTAGTAAATACTGATAGTGACATACATGCAAACAGCAGTCGGTGAGTTTTCCCCCTGGTTCCTCCCCCCTCCCCACTTCCCCACATATGATATTGAGGTTGGCTTCGGTATTCCTTTGTATATACATAATGTCCATGGAAGTGATTCCTTCTTTAATTCTCCCTCTCGCCTTTCCTCCCCAGGACCACATCCCTTGCTCCACTGGGGTTTCTCCTCCATTATCTAAAGCCCCTCTTGTATCCAAATTACTCCCTAGCTTCTACATATGAAGGAAAACATATGACCCTTCACTTTTTGTGACCGGCTAAGTTCACTTAACATAATGTTCTCCAGGTCCGTTCATTTTTCCTGCAAATGACATAATTTTGTTCTTCGTTATTGCTGAGTAGAATTCCATTCATTGTGTTTATATCCCATAATTTTATAATTCATTCATCTGTTGATGGACACTTAGATTGATTCCATAATTTGGCTATTGTGAATTGTGCTACTTATAAACGTGGATATGCATGTATTACTATAATATTCTGATTTCAGTCCCTTTGGAGAGGTACTCAAGAGTGGTATAGCTGGATCATATGGTAGATCCATTCCCAGTTTTCTGAGGAATCCCCACACTGATCTCCATAGTGGCTGTACTAATTTGCAATTCTGGCCAACAGTGTAGAAGAGTTCCTGTTTCCACACATTTTTTTCCAGTTTATTGTTTGACTTCTTGATGATTGTCATTCTAATTGGGGTTAGATGGAATCTCAGTGTAGTTATGATTTGCATCTTCCTGATTGCTAATGATGCTGAACATTGTTTTTCATATATTTATTGGCCATTTATATTTCTTCTTTTGTGAAGTGTCTATTTAATAATTTCAATTGCCCATTTCTTGATTGGGTTACATTTTTGTGTTGTCTTTTATGTATTTTGTATATTTTAGACATTAGTACTCTGTCAGAGGAATAGCTAGCAAAGATTTTCTCCCATTCCATAGGCTCTCTCTTTAGACTCTTGATGGTTCAGAAGTAGATCTTTAAATCAATCCCCCTAAACTCACACTCAATATGTCCCCAAACAACTCTCTCATTTATAAAGAAAAACAGAGAGCCAGGGAAGATTAATTACAAAACTTGGCTCCCCAGGCAGTTAGCAATGAATGTGGGACAAGAATCCACATCTCTGTCTCCTACTCAGGTGACATTTGCCCTTTTTCTGTCTCTGGTTCCTGGGCTTTTCCTGGCTCTCCCACTGTGCTTTACTTAGCGCATTGAGAGAAGGAGCAAGATCTTAGCAATCTTCCCAGTTCTCCAAGTAGGTGATGGGACTGATGACGATGTTTTCTTAATGCAAATTTTTCATCATACTCTCTAGTGGGAAGATTTTCAGTGGAGTCTCATGACTTGGATGGTAAAGTTGAAGGAAGGTCTCTTAATGTGGACGTATTGGCTTTTCACAGTCTGGCTCCTACCTCGCTTACCAGACTTCTTTTTGCCCTTTTAGAGTGCTACAGCCACAGACACTCTTTGTTTAGTAATTTTTTGCAGTTCTCTGATTTCTTTCCTCTCCTTGCTTTTATAACTGTGTTTCTCTGTGCAGAATGCCTTTCTGCTTTTTTTTCTGCCTCGCTAATTATTTCTAGGTGCAACTTGGGATATAGATGAACAAGTTGTATATCCCTCACCAATTTTTCAGTTTCTAACAGTTCCCAAAACAAATTGTATGCAGCACCACGTGCCTGCAAAATTACCTAAAAGCATAGTAAATGATTGCATTAAAATATCACCCTTTAGCCTTAAGAGGAGACTGTACAAATATTCAAAAGAGATGGTTGTAGTTAGTAGGCGATATAGTGTGAGCCAGCTCTTGTTTTTAAATGTTATGCCCAGAAGAGATCTTTGAAATTTTATAAACAGATGGATTCTTTTTGCTTGATTCACTAATGTTTTACAATTAACTAATTAACAGGTTTATTGCCAAAATTAGCAATAAAAAGTGTTCAGGAGCTTCGACCAAAGCAGTCTTTTGCAATTACATAGATACCGAAACAATCTGCATGATAGTTTGAGGCTAAACGTTGCTCAAATCAGAATTTCACCTGCTGTTTTCAAATAAAAGTTGACAAATACGAAAATGAACCCTGTAGATTTCCCCACTCCTTTCATATACATGAGTCTCTGCCTTAATTAATAATAATTACAGGTAACACAAACTATAGTTAGAAGGCCTGAATGTACCCAGATTGCTTTCAAGTGTGCAAAATTGCTTAGCAAATGCAGTTCTGCAGGACTATCAGGAACTGTTTTTTTAATGTGAAGTCCATCTGCTGTTCCCTAGCTAGCAGGACCTTAAATGACCTCTTCAACCTTACTCCCTACTGTTCCCACCATGAGCTGGGTCAGGCCCCCTGTCTGAGGAGTCAGCTTCAGACTGCTGCTGTGGTCCTACCCCTCACTCCTCTCCAACACCCTCCAACCAGCTTCTGCCGGAGTCAGATACTTGTAGCTCCTTGAACATACCTCACTACGCATTTCATTTTGCATGTGCTATTTTTCTGCCTGGAATGCCTTCCAGTCTCCTTCAAGAATTAGTTTGCACATTACCTCTTTTGAGATGTATCTCTTGATCAATGTCTTATTCCTGCTTCCCAAGGATGGAATGCGATTTGGCAGGGAAAGGAGACTTTTTTTTCTGAATTATAAACAAGTTCCAGTGAAGAGGAATATGTTTTGAAATTTAAAAAACAACAACTGGTGGGCTGTGAATACCAGTTGGAAGGGGGGGGGAGAGAGAGAGAGAGAAAAGAAAAAAGAAAGGAGAGGAGAGGTGGTGCACGCTTGTAATCCCAGCATTCGGGAGGCTGAGACCAGAGGATCCGGGTTTACGGCCAGCCTCAGCTACCTAGTGAGGCACCCCGCAACTTAGTGAGACTCGGTTTCAAAGTAAA
>PVLC010002675.1:0-110068 GCA_004027655.1 Graphiurus murinus | reverse complement strand
TTTTTTTTTTTTTTTTTTTTTTTTTTTGCGGTACTGGGGATTGAACTCAGGGGCATTCTACCTCCGAGCTATACCCCCAGACCTATTTTTTATTCTTTATTTTGAAACCGAGTCTCACTAAGTTGCGGAGTACCTCACTAGGTAGCTGAGGCTGCCCGCGAACCCGGATCCTCCGGTCTCAGCCTCCCGAATGCTGGGATTACAAGCGTGCGCCACCACGCCCGGCTCTGGTATTGCCTTCTTAATAATATTAAATAGTAGTAGACATTATTTTTAATTTACTAAGTGACCTATTTCTAAACATAAGTTTGACATCAATGAAAATAATTAAAATTACCAAATGCCTGAAAACACACACCATATTCAGAAAGCGAGGGACTGAGGAGGAGGAATAACAGAAAGAAGATGTCCAGTAGAGATTAATGCTTATTTACCATTAAATATTTAAACTGAATAATTTAATTACATTAATGAGGATTTTTTTCTATATAATAATTTTATGTATAGAAAACTCAACAGTGTAGCATGAGCATTTAAAATAAAAATAATACTTTTTCAGAGAAAAAAATTATCTTTTTATCAATAATGTATTTTTATCAATTATATATTTTTCAATCACCTTCACTCAGAAAATAGGTGTATTCCATGGTACATAGTAGTTGAGAAACATAATTAAAAACAAAGAAATATAATTTTCCTAATGCAGACCCCTTCCAAACAAAGGTAAAGAGAAATAATCATTAAACTAGAATGTGATATGGACCACACAAAGCCCACTGAAAGAATCAAAAGGAAGAAAGGTATCTTACCCTTCTATACAGCCAAGCAGTTCTGACTTATTCCAAACATATTCTATGAGGAACATGAACTATTCCTCAAGTAAAAGAACTTAAAAGTACCTTTTTTCAGCCATATTCTAAGCTTATTTGGCGATTGTGTGTTAGCTAATAATTTTTACTCAAAGGAAAATAATATTTCCATGTTTTTATGATGAGTAATAGTTTTGCTACTTGAAGTGAGGTTCCCACCTATGAGCCTCCTGTCATCCTACATAAAGTGAGCAAATAATAAAGGAAAATACACACACACACACACACACACACACACACACACGCACATACACAAACACACACACACAGAATTAGAACATTAATTTTAATTTGGGTTTCCAATTTGGTTTTATTTGAAAAAAAAATTTAGTATGGTTGGAACTTTGAGAGCTAAACACTTCCAAAACTTATATCCCATACATCCTTATATACTTGCAGACATTATCTAATTAAAATAGGCACATTAAAAGGTATCAAGTGTATGTAATGTATTCGTTTCATAAATTGCCAAAACCTGATAGAGTAGGAAAATGACCATTGCTTTTCTTCATAACTTTTAAAACATGTTTAGAAAAAGTAAAAACTGTACCAATTTACAGGTTTATTTCTTGTGAATGTCTGTTCATTCTGTTTTTCTGTTAAATGATTTAATTATTATTACAAAATTAAGTGTCTTTTGAAATGTCTCACAACAACGGCATATCTCTACATAATTAAATTAAAATGTACCATTGCTTACCATGGAAAGATATTTAAAACTTTGTATTTTATTAATGTTTTTCAGTATTTGGCCTGCATTTCTATTTATGCCTGAATTTCTACCCTGATTTTAAAAGCTTCCTTTAGAATCCATTAACACTTTTTTTAAACCATGTCTATCTCTGATTATTCTTTCCCAATTTTTTTTCTTTTATTTTCCCCTGCCTATTTCTTTTTATTGCAATGTTATACCTGTTACAGACTTCTAACACACTTTCATATTTTGGAATATTTTGAGCCACTTCAAGTTCATATACAGATTTATTGAGATAGCATGGCCTAACCTCATATCATTTTATTCTCAAAAAAAGTTCTCTTTAATGCTAAAATTCAGCATTTCTCATTTTCTAATCACCATAGCAGAAAACTTGAAAAATGTTATTACATTTATTTCTTTTGATGACTTTTAGGATTAATAAATGACACAAGCCAGGCATGGTGGTGCACACTTGTAATCCCAGCATTTGGGAGGCTGAGACTGGAGTATCCAGGTTCGCTGCCAGTCTCAGCTGCTTAGTGAGGCACTCTACAATTTAGTGAGACCTTGTTTCAAAATAAAGAATTAAAAATAGGGCTGGGGCTGTAGCTTGGAGGTAGAATGCCCCCAGGTTCCATCCCCAGTACCGCCAAAAAATTAAAAAAATATATAAAAATAAATAAGATAAAATAAATGACACAAACATTCAAATACCTTAAGAACTTTATATTATATTATTAATCATTTGTGCCTCCTACTGCTGTCAGTTTAGATTAGAACCATCATATCTCAAGATTATAGCACACTATAAGCTCTATTTCTCAATTTCTACTTTCCTACCCACTTTTATCTGCCAGATTCCTACCATTTCTATGACTATGTGACTTTTCCTTGAATGCTAGTTAAAATGCAATATCAAAATTTTAAAATTTTTTCTAGTGAATAAAACCTAATCTGTAATCTACCATCTCCTAGCTTCTGCCATATAGTTATTTTACTTCCAATACCACCTCTTCTACATGTATTGTGCATAAATGAATGTTCCTGTTTTAATTAATACTTTTGCATCCCACTATTTTAAATAACTCAAAATAACTTATAATACCATATTTTATCGTTCAATTTATTTTCCTTCACATAGTGGTGTTACTTTTTTATTTTTCTGTATCATCTGGAAAAACCCTAGCAACCTTTGCCAATTTGAATTTAATTTTAGAAAGACAATATATTGCCAAGGCAAATGTGCAGGAATAGGGATAGATATAGTGTTTGATGAAATCTGTTGACACAGATATTTCCACTGTCCTACATGATTCACAGTTTTAGCTCACCTGGACTGTTTCTAAAATGTCCCTGGTTTGCAAGCACATGACCCATACAGTTTCACATTTTGATGCAAGTCATATATTGAGTGACCCATTAGGACATAAGGTTTTTTTGTTTATTTGTTTGTTTTTAGAGATTGTTTTAAAGATCAGTTTGCTTAAACCCATAGTGAAATTGTTCCTCACCAAGATTCTTTGCATTTACACTGCAAGTTCTACTTGTTCTCTAGGGCAAATAAAATTCATTTGGCTATTGTTTTTATCCTGGAGTCAGTATAAAGAAAAATATAAATTCCATCCTCTTTATACTCCATGGCATCTAGAATCTCCTGACTTGCTTTATTTTATTTCTTCTTGCTTCGGAACATAATGTTTTCCCTTCTAATGATTGAAAATAATTTCCTCACTTAATCAAATCCATTGCAAGCAAGCAATTTGTTTATTTCCATGAATACCATCTGTTTGCAGAACATAAATATCTAGAAAGAGATTTTTTATCTTTCTTCTTCTCACATATGAATCTTTTATAACCATTAGGATAGAATAGTCTTCAATTTCTATAGGGAAGGGAGAAGGTTCCAAACAGTAAAACGTACCTGAGAAAAGAGTAAACCAATTAAAATGTAGACTAAACTCATTCTATTTATACTGATTTGTTTTATATAAGGAATGCTTTTTCACCTTACCAAATGTCTTGGTCAGTATTTTCATTGTTGTTACTTTTTTTTTCAGAATACCTGACCATACCACTTAGAGGAAGAATTATTTATTCACAGTTCTTGAGATTTGTTTAGTCCATGTCAGGTTACAAGCTATATAGGCAGAGAATAGGGCATGGCAGCAGAAGGCAGAGAGAGGGAGAAAGCAAGTACTACGCTCTCACATCATGGAGGTCAGAAGCCAAAGCAAGTAAGGATATTCAAAGATACAAGCACAGTCCCCACGGAACCCTTCAGGCACATATCCCCTGTTTAGGATACCATCCAGTAAAGCCATTACAATAGATGTATCCACTGAAGAGAGTACAACCCACATGAATTATGTCAACTCTAAACATTAATACATGAACATTTCAGGGGATACTCTATATCCAAACCATAACTACTTGATATTGACTGATTTCCCCATTGCACTTATTCCTACTACTGTCCACTAAAAGTATCCTTCAAATTGTATTTATTTTTAAATATCAACTATGGATATTTCAGATAAAACTTCTCTCTTTTTCAGATTTCCTGTAATATCATAAAATTTCTTAAATAACCTAACATATTTCTTTATAAGGTTTCCTTCTGATACTGTTTACAGAGGTACCTATACACAATAGACATAGCTATACTTCATATATCTGGAGCCTATAGGAGTCAGATGCCAACATACAAAGGTAAAGAAAATATGGAACTTATATTAACATATAGTTTAGTCAGAGGAAATATAATTTTCCCCAAGTGTATTTGCACACCGTTTTTCTAGTAAGACCTGTACAAAAACTCAAGTCTCATGGCTGAAAAAGTTTTTACAGGTTGCTGTAGATCTAGCTACTTGTTAGTATTTTTCTAATTGCCAACTTTTCTGCTACACACATAGGTTGTACCAATAGAACAGTTAAAACAATAAAGGTGAAATATATTTCCAAGAGGATGAATGATTATGGTTAAAGATTAACCACCACAATAGCCCTAGTTCTCAGAATATAAAAGGACTTAAAATTATGGTGCATTTGTGTTACACTTATTATGAGGTTAAAATTGTGTTCCCCAGTACAGGCTTATTTTATTTAATAGCTGTGAACTGTGTAGATCAGGTGGTCAGGTAAAATTTCCACTGCAGGAAATACAAGTTTTAAATCTTTGAAAAGGCATTCCTTTTTGTCCCTATAATTAGGCAATTAATTCTACTGGGATTTATGCCGCATGTAGTGAGGGAGAGTGAAGTAAGAAAAAGCCACAATTCAAATATTTTAATTTCACCTTAAATGTCACTAAATCATATTTTAAAACATGACATTGCACTTCATAAACCCATAAAATCATTATTTATCAATTAAATTAAAATAAAATTTAAAAAGGAAGAGAAAGAAAAGAAAAAAGAGAGAAATGCCACTTAATCGTAAGACTTTCCTTGGAAGTATTTATCTAGAAATAAAGAACTCAGGGAACAAATGAGTTGAGTAAATTAAATTGTAAAGTTATATTTCTTACTATTACGTAGAAGATTTTCTTTCAAAAACTTACCATTGTGTTTGAATAAATAAATTTGAACTATTTCATAGCTGCCTTGCTGCATAGTTTATTAAGTTGCCATTGTTTTCATAGACATATGTGTTACATCCAGGACCTGAATTTCTTTTATAATAAAAAATTAAAGAGAATAATGACAAATTTCTTTTCTTTCTTTATTACATAAAAATACATTTTGAAAGGTATAAAAACATTAAATAAAGTATCATAGAATCATGCAGGCAGAAATTGACTCATTTGTAAAAATATTAATATTTATTGAAAAATAAATTTATTAGTGCTAAATGTAACTTAAGTACTTGAAAAATAAAATACCTTTTTAATTTTCTCTTTGTGATGACAGGAATATGATAAATTTTTTACATTAGTAGCCAGTTACAAATGATATTATTAAAATAAATTATTTTAACAGATATAGAGTCCACTATATTACAGGCAGACATATCAATCACCTAATTGCATATGAAACATGTTCTCTAAAAAGAAACAAAATTTCTTTCATTAAACCCCTATTCTACAATAATATTTCATAGGAGTAATACCTGAATAAATTTTCAAATGCAGAAAAGAAACATCATCATCAACCACAATTACTACATCTTAGATTTCTTATTGTGAATATCTATAATGTGAAATTCAAATCAAATAACTAAGAAAATATAACCTTTATAGTACTTCTGTGTTTAGAATATAACAATTCATAAAAGAATGAATAGTATTACAATATACTTTATCTGTACTGCGGCAAGAACTGATAATTGCCCAGAAGTACCTGGCATCTACCCTTTTTCTACTTATGAAGGTTTTTGGTGGAACCACACATACCTTGCTAAAGCTGTTTTCTTAGCCTTCCATGCAGGTATCACCTTAGATCTAGATTTTAACCTCTCGTGGATGGTAGTAGAAGCAATAGATACAGTCCAAATGCTGGCCTTAAGTGGACAAAAGGTATCATCATCTCCTTCCACAACTGTAGTGCAGTTATCATATTAGGAACAAAATCAGCTAATGATGTCTATGTTTAGAATGGTATAGCAATAAGAGAGAAAAATTATGGGTCCACAAGACTAAGGTATTCCTTTTCTAGCACTGTGCAAGTTTCTTGAACACGGGGAAACAAAATTGTACTTGGTAAAACCATTCTATGCTCTAGTAGTCCTTCTACAGCTCAAATGACTTACATCTTAACTAATACATCTTTACTGTTTATTCCAGGTCACAACTGAACAATATAATTATTTCATATTATTACTAATATATTAAACTACTACTTTGTTTGACTCTGATATGAAAGATAAGATTGGGTTCATCAAAATTCCAATTAACTTTATCCTTGCTACACTATTATAAGAACTTAAAATAACAATAATCACAATTTCAACTTTTTAAATAAAACTGCCAGGTGTGATAACACACATCTGTAATCCCAATACTTGGGAGGAGAATCAGTGGTTCAAGGCAAACCTCAGCAACTTAGTGAGGCTGTCAGCAACTTAGCTAGATCTTGGCTCAAAATGAAAAATAAAATAGGCTGAGTTGTAGCTCAGAGATAAAATATCCTGGGTTCAATCCCAAGTACCACTAGATAAATAAACAAGTAAACTTAATTGAAAATTTTGTTTCATATGAATGATTTTTAGCATTAATGACTAATAAATGGGGTCATGTGAGATTTAAGTTGTAACAACAATAACAATAATAAGAATAAGAATAAGAAGAAAAAATGCATTAAAATATTAAGGTATTGGCTAAAAGAGGAAAAACAAATTGGCCAAAATAAATTATTAAAAAAATCTGAATATATGTGAATATTTAAAATATTGAAATATATTGAGTCAATATATGAAGTTGGCACAATTGATTATCTAATTTTAGGAAAATAAAATTTGTTCTCTTAATTATTTTACATATAGAAAATAAGGAAAATATCCAGCAATAATAGTCTTTAAAAAAAAAAAAGAAATCTCCAAAGTTGGTAAAAAAAAAGTTAACATTCAAATAACAAAATAAAAAAGAGCATGTATATGTAAACAACAGGAGAAAAAGAGACACTTGTCAAACTTCACCAGTTATCAAAACAAGAGGAATAGTAACTTAAAGATGAAACATTTTTTTTTATTTTTATGTTTTGTTTCTATTTTCTAAGTCAACCTGTAGTTAATAAATTAAAGTTATTTTAAATTGCAATATTCTGGTGTATTCTTAATTCTTTATCTCTTTTTAAATACATATCTATAATTTAATTATTTGTAAATAGTTTTATAGGCTTTATTCTATATAAAAGATAAACATAACTATGCTCAATAATAATTACCATAAAGTAGAAATAAAGTGAAATATACATTTAAATTGACAATTTAATACTTGAGTTTATAATACATGTATATATATGCATATTTTTCTCATCTATATTATATACATTTCTATATTTTGTGTACAATATGCATGTATACAACATATACATCTATTTTGCACACAATATGCATGTATGTTATTTTCTTAATTGAAAATATATAGAAAATGTAATTATTTCCTAGCAAGATCATAAATACCGTTCTGATGTTATTCATTATCATTTTTCATCTATATCATTACAATAATTTCCTTACTTGCTATTACTTTTTTTTTTTTTTTGTGGTACTGGGGATTGAACTTAGGAGCATTCTACTTTTGAACGATACTCCCAGCCCTATTTTTTATTCATTATTTTGAAACAGGGTCTCACTAAGTTGCGGAGTGCCTAACTAGATAGCTGAGGCTGGCCTTGAACCCGGATCCTCCGGTCTCAGCCTCCCAAATGCTGGGATTACAAGCGTGCGCCACCACACCCGGCTTGCTACTACTTTTTTTGGTGAGTTTCTTTGTGCTATACCCATTGACCTCTCCAATTCCTCTCACATTATTCCAGATATTTTCCTGAATATTTCCTTTGTCTGAAATTCTCTTGATCTGATATCTAAGTAATTTTGTCCTCACTTCTGGTAAGAAGATATCAAGTAGGTTTTCTTTGGTTACCCTTTACAAAATATCAAATATCTTTTTTCTCTCTTGTTTACATAGTATACTCCACTAGCTTTATTATAGCCTTGGTACTTCCCAAAATTGATGATTCTCATGTTGTTATTTATAGTAGCATGTCTATATTTTAGTATTACTACTACATATTCTAGCATATATCTATATCTATACATGTATACATGAAGATACTCATAGAGAGAGGGAGAGAACGATAATGAAGGAGAGATTTATGATGATGAACTGGCTCACAAAATATTGAAGTACGAGAAATCTCAATGACAGTCACTGCAAGTAAAAGAACTAGAAAATCCAGGGAACAATTTTATTTTGAGTCCAAAAGTCCCCAAACCAGGAGAATCAATGTTAAAATTCTAGTCCTAGCCCACAGGACCTGAGAACTGGAGGGGTAAGTTCTACTAAGGCAGGAAAAATCTAAAATTTCAACCAGTCATACAAGGATGAGAGAGAAGTTTTCCTTCCTCACCTTTGATTTCTGTTCAGCCCTCAGTGGGTTGAGTTATGCCCACCTACATTGGGAAGAAAATTTACTTTGTAAATTAATGGCTTTAAATGTTAATCTCTTCTGGAAATAATCTCTTGCTCACATGCAGAAATAATGCTTAACCAGATATGTAGATACCAGTGATCCAGTCAAGTTGATACAATTGCCTTGCATTGTTAAAGAGCTACCATTCCTTGTTAAGGAGTCACCATTCCCTTACTCTACCAATACACTTGATCATATATATATATGATCAAGTGTTTATATATATATATATATATAAACATTTCTGTGATTCTACACATAGAACTGATAATAAAAATATCACTCTATCTTTAATGAATAAATGAAAGTTGTATGGAAAGAAAGATAAAAAGAAAAATGGAAATATAATAAAAAGAAAGAAGCAAAAGAATGGGAAAAAGCAAGAGTATTAAGTTTAGGATTCTAGGAGATAAATTGATTTAAAATGCTATCTAACCATAAGAAGAAAAGGGATTAAATATATAAGATAAATTATACTGATTAATCCATATTAGCCAGAATATAGGTGAAGGAATAGATAATTGTGATGTGTTGAGTTAGATGCATACCACGGTGAAATTTTGTATTTATTTTTCTCTAGCTATACTAATACTGCGTTTACTTTTTGTTGTTGATTAGTTTTCATTGTTGTTGGTAATGTTCAGTAGATCTATACATAGAATTAAATATCGTGACATACATAATTTGCAATAACATACATAGATAGGTTAATTAAAGATGAAATAAAACCACCAAAGGAGAAATTCAGAAAGAAAAGTCCAATGAGCAAAAATATGATAAGTAAAAAAAAAAATTACTATGAAAGGGAAAAATAAAAAAGAAAGGAATAAATTGGAACACTAGAACAAGAAAAATACAATAATCATTGTATATGCTGTAAAGAAAAGAAATGTTTATGGAGACAAAAATCTATATTAATCATGTCTGTTAATCCATCTTCAAAACTTAACTAAGAGCTACACAGGTAAAAACAAGTTGCAGGAAATGAACAAAGTTGATTCAAAGTAAAAACACTGTAGAATCCATAAGTAGGTAAGTTAAAAATAACAAAATATGATATTTTATTTTATTCTTCCTGGAATCATATAAGGAAAACACTAAGTGAAATTACAGTGGTAGATGAAGATATATATTTTAAAAAGATTAGTAGTGGAAAGAAAGAGCAAGGGAGTTAGATTGGTATAAATTATTTAAAGAATGGTTCTTCAGACTGATAAAACATGAAGTTTGTTGAAATATTTTGATTATATATCTATTATAGTTGACACACTAGCAAAAGTAAAAATATAGAAAGTAGGTGGTTATCTGAAACTAATGATGGAATTAGAGTTAATGTGTTTTATTATTGTGTTGTATATATATGAGAAAGCACATTAAATATTTATTATATAATAGCATATGAACCAGTCTAAAATGTTCTCATGCCAAGACCTAATGGTTCTATAGCGGTAATACTTTGAAATTTTAAGACAGTATATTGTGTTAAATTGAAAGGCATTTCTCACAATTTCAGAAATTCCCAAGACACATGAATTTTTCTTTTACATATATTATATCTTCAGTGAAACAAGGATAGATCAAATTTTAATAAAGTAGTGTTTTGAGTAAACAGAAGATGGCAGTATATGATCATTAGTTTAAATTTAAAAAGTACTTGAATTTATCTAGCACTTAAATCACAAAATAAACCAAACATACATGTGAAACATCTACTATTTTGCAATGTAGAGTATAATATTACATATTTAATTTAACAAAAGCATTAGAAAGTAAAATATAAATCTCATTTGCCTTTACTTATTGATATAAGACCCTGTAACCAAAAATGTAGTTTTACAAATTCATATAGCAAATTAAAATATTTGAAAGATTATTAAAATAGCTGAAGATGAATAAGAATATCAAATTAATGTAATAAAATGAGCATTTAAGTTTTCTTCTGTATTCATTGCAAGTTATTATAAGCCTTATGAAAATTTTGAATTTATTTACTACTATTGAAAGTAATTCCTGATTATTTTATTTATATATCTCTTAGGATACTGGTCAATGCAAAGTAAAGAGAAGGAAAGTAGACTGAAAAATAGTGAGAACACTTTTGCCAACCAACTTGCTATTTCAGTCTAAGTTAATAGGTATTCAGAGAGGTGACACACATTGTTGAGTCTCTCAAAATAATTTGTCCTTGCTTTTTTTGCACTCCAAGCCTCCTTTTATAGAAATTAACAATGCCAGACCCTCAAGCTATTGTTCTCCTTTTCACTAGAACATGAATCACCTTCTACACCCAGGTTGTGGGTGATTGGGGTACTTCTGAGATTGAATTTTATTCCTGATAAAAAGAAAGTCATATGTAGAGAAGATATCCAAATCTGGGGTTTGGCCAATGCTAATTATTAGTATGTTCTTGGAGTTTCCCTGGCTATATTAAAAACATAAGAGAGAAGAAGACCATGATATTTTAAAGAAAGCTTATCCACATATGTTATATATTCTGCAGCTGCTGACAGATTAAGCTACAAAATTTGAAGGCCCATTGAAAAATAAAAATATAAATTGCACATAATTTTTCACAAAACATAGCAAAATGTTATTAAATGGAGCATCATATTACTAATATAATAAATATATTTTAAATTATATACAATAAAACAACAAATTTCCAATCTTCAATCTTTTCTCTTTTCACATGACATTGTTCTATTTGATATTTAGCATAATTCTAAGTAGAAAAATTATGATTTCAAATGATTATTATGACTTTTACAATTTATCCTTATATTGTACACTTCCAAATTAGTTGTAAATATACTGAAATACTGCAATCCATATTCTCTAGTTGATATATTCATCTGTATTTCATTCTTGAAAACTGGTGAAACTGTTGCATACAAATATTTGGTTGCTTTTATCTCATTCTAGATATATGCACATTCTTACAACATTCCCTACATTTTTATTAATGAGTAATAAATAAATGAAACGAAGAGAACTATTATTATCCTGTCTTATTCTTTTATCTTGTAACATCATTTTCATTGTAGATAGTTGGCTATTACATGGAGGTAAGATGATTACAAAAGATGTGACAGGGTTCCCATGGGTATTCATGCTTCTTTAAACTCCAGTGCTTTCCTTCTGCTTTTGAAGCAAGATCTTGCTTTGACAGAATGAGTGACCTCCTGGGGCTGTCAGTATTTACCTTACATTGCTTTTAGTTCCACTGACTTCCACACATTATGGATCCACTAGAATTCTTTTTCATGAAGTTTACATGAATGTTTACATGCATGAGTAGTGTGTAGACAGCACTCTCAATGCTATAATCGAAAAGACCTGACCATACAACTTAGAGGAAGGGATATTTATTTGCTCAGAGTTTCCTTGGAGATTTTGGGTTCATTCCACATGAGGTCTGGTACTATACATGTCAGAACATGGTCCTGGGAATTGGAAAGAGAGAGAGTGTGCAAGAGTTCACTATCACATCATGGAGGCCAGAAGCAATAGAGAACAAGCAAGTGAGGGCATTCAAAGACACAAGCACCATCCCTAAGGACCCATACCCAAGGGACCCACCTTCTCCAGTCACACCTGACTGGCATAGGTCATCACCTAGATCCATTAAAGTGGATTTATATAAGTAATGGCTGTATCTTCTAATACTATTAAAACCCTCATGACCCAATTAAAGCATTCCAAGCACCAATATGTGAGCCAACTCTTCAGGGGATATCTTTTATATATAACAGGTGTCAAGGAACAGCAGAATGTGGTAAAAAGGAAGAGCTGGCATGCATATTGTATATGTCTTCACTGCACGTTTGCTCCATTGTCTCATATGACTTCACTTTCAAAACACAAGTTGCAAGATAAATGCATTAAAAATTGTAATATGGTCCCAGGAACAGTGGTGCACACCTATAATCCCAGTACTCAGGCTGAGATAGGATCACAGGTTGAAGGTCAGTGCATAGTAATTTAAAAAGGCTTTGTTAAAAAAGAAAGAAAGAAAGAAAATGAGGCTGCCAATGGGGAATGTAACTCATTGGTACAATATCCTTGGATTCAGTCCTCAGTCACACACACATACACACAAACACACACACACACATGCACACACACACACACACACACACACACTATAAAATAGTGACAGCATAGAGCTAACACTAAACCAGATTCCATCAGAATATGGAATCTTACGTGACTTTGCAGGTTACATCTCCATGGAATCAGCTCTGATGCTCACTTATACCCTAAAACTATACCGAGAATCATTCGTAGTTTAAAAACATTAGACCATTTTGCTTAAGCTGCTTATAGTTATTGTACTGGATATTTTCCACTTAGCCTCCAGAACCAATTTCTACATTCTCTATCCTGGTCCAAACTTTTATAAACTCCAGAGAGTTAACAACTTACATACTGAAATGCTTAGTAATGGCTGCATTTGTCTGCTAAAGTGTGAAGCTTCTGATACACAAGTTGTGTATCATTGACATTAAGTGCCAGAAATAGTTTCCCCCCTGTTTCAAGACTAGAGGGAATGAATAGTTTCTGCTGTTGCTGTACCTATGTGACTCACAGTCTTTTGTTCTTTTAACTCTTGCCAACATTTGTAAATGGTTATTTCAACTTTTTTTGCCTGTGCATTTCCTTTGCTTTTCTGATCCTTAGATACAATTGGAAATGTTAACACTATTCATGAAGCCAAAAACATTCTAACTGCTGTAATAATATTAACTAGGCATTTCCAATGCCCTTCACCTATAAGAATAGTGAAAACACACATTGATGCAAAGTTGGATGTAATAGTTCATTTTAAGGGAGATGATGAACCAAAGAACACCATGAGGCATCTCACTAAAATTTTAGAAAAAGCTTATTTTAGAAGTTATGTTTATATTCAGTGATTTGGGGAATGGCTCACAGAAGCAGCAGTTGTTCTTGACGTGTGTTCCTAGGAAGTAGGAGAAATCTAAGATTACATATCTTAATCTATCTGAACTAGAAGTAGAAAAAAAATGAAACTGAGGTTTTCATTGGCAAAAAGCAGACTCAGCCAAGAGAGGGGGATTTGTTATTATATTTTGTTCAATTGGTGATATTGTTTTCATTTGTGGACTTACCTTTATGTCTCACTTCACCACTGCATACATTGTGAACTTGTGTTGGTGTTCAATGAGAGTGTTATATTCAACAAAGGACACCAAGGTCTAGATATGGTATCTCCTATTAGTACCAAAGTCTACCTGTCAGGGTCAGTTCAGTTCCCAGATATCAGCAGTTATTTTCCTCTTCCTCAACACTCATGTATTTAATAATACCCTGTTCATATTTTGGTATTCAACTCAAACACTGGCAACTAGCCTTATGTAGTGGCACACACCTGTAATTCCAGTACTTTGGAGGCTGAGGCAGGAGGATCACAGGTTTGAGGCCAGCTTTAAGTACTTACTGAGACCCAATTTCAAAACAAAATAAAATAAATATAGTACAATAAGATCAGTGATGTTGCTTGAAGTTAGAAAGTGTCTGCATTCAATACCAAGGACCATAAAACAAAACAAAAGAAGAAAAATAACCCATTGAGAACTTTATTAAGAAATTCACAATTTATTCTTATTTATACAGACATTTTTTCATACTTTAGTATATCCATATTAGCTTTTTTAAAATTTTAACTCTTTATAGTTCCTTGCTTTATCTCCTCAATTAGATTATAAATTCAAGCAAATTAATAACTGCTCATGGTTTTATCTTCCAAAATAGAAGTGTTTTATATGGCATATACACATATGTGTGTGTGTGTGTATTCTCATAATGAATGTTTTTAAAATGTATGCTTATCACATCCAATAAAATAGATAGCTTTAAAAAGAGAGGACACATCCCTCTAGTACTAAATGTAATTTCAAGCCAGTGTATTGGTGCATGCCTGCAATCCCAGTACTTGGGAGGCTGAAACAGGAGGATTGCAGGTTCAAAACCAGGTGAGGCTTACTTCAACTTAGTAAGACCCGGATTCCAAAAAAATATATATAAAATGGGGCTGAGGATGTAGCTCAGAGGAATAATGGCCCTAGGTTAGATCCCCAAAACAAAACAAAAATGTAATTTAAAAAATTGTCTTAGTCAATGAAACTGTGTACATTCATGTATCTCATAAAGCTTTCTAGTAAATTTAAGGTATATAAATCATGCTTATTATTTGTCTATTATATGTTTCACCGTGCATGTAAAATATGACGATATGTTTTTCATTAGGAAAGATAAACATAAATATCTATAGTCGTATTGTACAGCTGCTATGTCAGTTCTTTAAGGTTTGATAATAATTGCATATAGGCTTATGGTATCTCATGGAGAATGCTGTACTCTTTAAAATTGCTAGGATAATGAGCCTGAACTAATAAAAATTATACTTAACATTATGGTGATATTTTCTGCAAAGCGAGTGAATTAATGTTTGCTATTTATAAATACGTACATATGGTTCACAGCATCAGCACCCGGTTAACACCCAAAGGGAAGACACAAATGCACTGCCACTCATGTCTAAATAAGAGCTTAATTATATTTACATGGGTGCCTGATAATGAAAACTATATAGTTTATTTCTATCCATTTTCATGCACAAACCATCTCATGTAGTTATCTACATTTACTAAAGCTTTCCTTGAGGCAAGGGCTTTCCATCTGTAGAATATGATTTGACTACAACAATTTATCCTTATCCATATTGCCAAATGTAGAAAGTAATATGTATTTATAATTTTGAGTTTTAAGACTCCAGTTATTTCTTTTATTACATCTAAACTCAACATAAGAAGAAAGAGGTATAAGCATTTTTATAAAAATTCTTTTTAAAAACTGTGCTGAGTTGTTGAAGCAAATTAAAAGCCATATGGATGAGAGAAATTTATCTGGGATAAGCGATTTAATAAATTGACACTTCAATTGACACTATATACGTATACAAAATTACCCCTGCCAATCTCAATGTAGTTTACAGGGAAGGGTAAGGAATAGGATGAGAGCAGGGGAGAAGGGGAGCTCACCAAGTGTGGTTTGCATTCCTGTCTTTATGACTCTGAACTTCATTGTGATATATGCGATTAAAATGAACCAGTAAAATTTTTTAAAATATAAAAATAAATGAATTTTTAGGAGAGAAATAGAGTTCTACTTGCAAACAAGATACATGGGTTCCTACCAGTGAATTTTTTCCACTCCTTTCCCAGTCCCAACTCAATAGGAAAATTAAAGAGCAACATCGTTCCCCAAGGTATGTAGTTCTAAAAGTGAGTAATTGGGAAGTTATGCTTGGACAATGATCATTCATACAATAGGAAAGAAAATAGTACATCTGGACTTGAAGCTTACTTCAGAATAAGAATAAGTAAATATGCAAAAAATGATTAAGAATGTACTATATGTTAAACAGACAAGTGAAAGGAATATTCTATGAAGCACCTCATATGATAAAATTAGAACCTCATGTTAATCTGAGTTCAATATCTCAATAATTTGATTACAGAGCAGCTAAATAAGATGAAAATAGATATTTCAGCGCATTAAGCAACCACAGAACACATGGAAGTCACTCATAAAAATTTAATCAAAGCATGCAAAGGCCTTTATATTACTATAGCTAATGTGGAAGAACAATTAGAAAAGAAACTATGATACTGGAGAAACAAATGTGATATGGAGAAGAGATCAATACTATGCATTATGATGAGTAATATAGTAATAAAATCTTATATACATAAAAGAAGAAAATTTTCTAAAATAAAATGAAAGAAAACTACCATATAATGTGCATTATTTTAAATGGAACTCTAAAATTAAATATATATTCTCAAATTATGAAAATTAATCGACAAAAAGAATTATAAAACATAGAAAAGTGTTTCTTATCTAAAGTATAGAAAATATCATAATTTCTGGCTCTCCACTGCTATCTATATTCAATGTCTAAAATAAAGTGCAATTAAAATATATTGTACTCAGTTAACAGAAAGATAATTGGGGACTGAAATTAAAGTACAGGAAGGTGATCACAGAGAGGAGGAGGAGGAGAGAGCATGGGTGGTACTGGGGAGTAAATTTGATCAAATTGTGTTATATGCATGTGCAAATATGCCACAATTAAACCCACCAATCTATATAATTTACACCAATAAAAATTTTTTAAAGGCATAAAATCTTAAATGCGTAAAAACTAAGAGAGTCTCTAGCTGTTAGTAACAGGCATATTCTCTCCCCTATGAAGTGTTTCAGCTATTTAAAAAAGAATTTAATCTATTTATCCCTTTTTGACTTTTTTTGTGGTGCTGGGGATGGAACCCAGAGACATTCTACATCTAAGCTACATCTCCAACCCTATTTTTATTTTTTTAAATTTTGAAACAGGGTCTCACTAAGTTGCAGAGTGCCTCGCTAAGTAGCTGAGGCTGGCCTCAAACCTGGATCCTCTGGTCTCAGCCTTTTTGTTTTTTCTGCATTTTGCTAGTTTCCTCACACACATGCACTGGTTATAAACATGAAGCCTTTAGAGATCTTCAGAATTATCCTTCTGAAGACCTTTCTCCTCTCCTGTGTAATGATTTCAATTTAGAATGGCTCCTTATTCCTCATGGAAACAAGGTAGCAATGTTGGAAGTGGGGTTTCGTTGCTAAGGAGGGTTCCTTAAAGCTGTGGCACTGAACCTAAACCCCCCCCATGACTTAGAGATGCCAGAAATATGTAAGGATTGTGAGAAAAGGCTACAAGATTGCATATATACATATCTTGCATTTTGTTTATATTGAGGCTTACGGTCAGGAGTTTACCTTGCATCTCAGAGGAGATTTTGAGTGATGATAAATCTGTTAAGATTATGGAACTCTTGGAGATGGACTAAATGTATTTCACATTGTGTGGTGGCTGTGAGGTCTATGATGCCAGGCAGAATGTAATGGTTTTGATTTAGAATGTTCCCGCTATCCCTCACAGAAACAGTGTAGCAATGTTGGAAGTGGCTTGGTTGCTAAGGACAGGTCTCTGGAGGTGGGGCCTTGGAGTTTATATATCCTTCCTCCTCTCCCTGCTTTGACATTCCACAATATGAAAGCAGAGCTTTGCATATTCTCTCTCCCCACTTCCCACTGCCATACACTTAGCTCTGAAAATCAGGACTTTAAATGAACTGAACCCCAAATCTCCAAGGAAATTGTGAGCAAATAAATCTTTCTTCTGCTAAGTTGTATCGTCAGTCTTTTTGGATTATAGCAGTGAAAATGTTGACTAAGGCATCCTGTGTGGTTTCTTGTGAACTCTAGCTAGATTTCTAACTCTGTCTCATCACCTTAAGTAGACTTCCAGAGACTACCTGTATTCTACCGTGCTGTATCGTGGCTCATAAACATTCTCTAGACATTAATATGTAACAATGATAAGGCTAGCCTTGTCTGTTTGCTTTCTCTCATGATTCAGTGTTTTTCTCTAACATCCAATAATATAATGGTATTCATTCATAATATTTGTTCATTTCATTTTCTTCAGTTTGATGAGTAAATCTGGTTGATTGTTCCCCACTGGCGACAAGAAATCCTGCATTCTTAATTGTGAAATTAAGCATACCTAGTATAATGTAGTTTCTTCACTCCCACTATTTGTTTTGTTTTTCATTGAGTGAGAATGAAAAGAAGAATGGATAGACAAAGTATCATTTTTCTCAATGCTGCCAAATTGTGAACATTGAAAGACTTTGAATATTTCTCATTGTAGTTCAAGTATTTGTGGAATGAACATGGGTGTGTGATATTGCACACTCATTATGTTTGTTTTCTATATATACCCATGGCTGACAAGTTTTAATTAATTAAGAAAAATTCTTTTTGTATTCTATGGACAATTCTATAAAATAGAAAACTCATCTTACCCACCACTTAATTATTATCAAATTAATTTTATGATTATTTTGAAAATTATAAAAACAACTACATTTTTAAAGAATCAAGGAATTATAACATTCTATAATTATCTAATCAAGAAAAAGGAGCTTTCTATGATGCTTAGAAAGACCACCTATTTGAACAGATTCCATAGAGTTAAATTGGGTTCTGTGTAACCCATTATGACTGTGTAATAATAATAAGCCTGACCACATAAGGCAGTGGTAATGTGTTATGAAGCTTGATAAGATTACTATGTTTGACAAACAAATGTCTGTGTTGCCTATAGCTTAATGTCTGTCCTCTGCCTATGGCCATGAGGGAGATTTCCTGTTAGCATATAATTTAATAAGAACATTTCAGGACATATTTTCAGATATTTTGTACAATAACTTATCTTACCAGTGACTGAATTATTGCTGCTTTATAATTCCACTCAGTGGTGACCCTGAAGTTTAGTGGTGAAGGAAATCATTCTAAAGATAGAAGTGTATGCAGTATATCTGTGTCTTGAAAATTTTTACAATTTTATAATTATTTGATGGTTCAACATCTCTAAAAATTGGCTGTGAATACTTCCCCAGGGACCAGGTGCACTAATGTCAGATAGCTAGACCGTGCCACAAGTTCAACTTCTTGCTCTATTTTAACTGGAATGCAGTGATATTCAAGAAAAATTCTCTCATGCCTTTTGCTCATTTGCTCCACCTTGACTCCAAAATAATGCTTTCTCATGTGTCCTCATAAGTGTAGTTTTAACATATGTTTTGGAATGGTGTTTAAAGACTCCACAAGGGAATCTATTTCCCCATTTACAAAACAATCTGATTGTTCTTGTTATATAGGACAAGAGCAAGCCAAGGAGATATGAATATAGGAGATATCATTGATTTTCCTATATTCAATTGAGCCTATATTCAATTGGTCTAATATTTATATTGTTAGTTGTAGCTAAGAGGTTGGCTGAATGGTCAGTATACTGGAAGAAATATACTTAGACAACTGAAAAACTAATCTCTTTAAATAGGCAAAGTATATTTTGCCTCAGGTAAATGTTTACCAGTTGTAAACACTGAAGAAGAAGCTCTTCCTTATCAGCTGGACAAAATAATCCATTGTCCATATGTAAGTCAGTAAGTTTCCTACATCTATTTCCTTGCCAAACAGTCATATTGAGCAGCTTGACTATGGAAACATGAATAAAGTTTACAAATGAGGTTAGAAAATGAGGTTCAATTTATCAGGCTAATAAGACTATAGCCAGTTTACAACAGTCAACCTTCAGAAAATTTCTATATTAGCCTGCTTTCTCTGTAATGAAATCTTTGAAGCTGGGTATTTTATTTAAAAAAGTATTTGCCTCACAGTTTTGGAGTTTGAAAGTGAAAACAGCAATGAGTCAGCTCTGCTGAGGACCTCCTTGCCTACATCATATGATGGCAGATGACATTATGGTGAGAGTGCATGTGGGATGAACATATCACATGGCAAAACAGAAAGCCAGAGAGATAGTGACGTAAGGATCAGGATTACTTTATTATGACAATTTTCCTGTGAGAACTAATCAGGGCCCCATAAGAACTTCATTAATTTCTTTCTGAAGAATTGCTCAAATTAGTTTTCATCTTAGACCATTGTGTCACAAAATGTTGAAGTCAGGAAAGGTAAATTCATATTCAGAGTAAATGTTTATTCCCATAAGAACAAAATTCTCTTCATTCATGATGGAAGAGATCCTATGTAACCAATCTACCATGGGACAGATAGGCTGAGGAACTGTGCTTACTGAGACTTGCAGACACTATGGTTTGAATGTTGTTTGTGTTTGTCCCCCAGTGGTTCATGTAATGGGAAACTGGACCTCATTGTGTCATTGTTACCAGGTGGTGTGGGACACTTAAGTGGTGGAACCAATGTGTATGTAGTACATGTCATTATTTCTGACAAAGAAAGTCATTACACCACAGATGAATTGAGGCTCATGCCTTTGGAATTCACTAATCTTATTATGGTATTTACTATAAGTCTGAAGAAGATATTTTGATAGAATGGTGAGATATGCTTTGTAAGATTAAGTAAAGATGGCAATTGGATGACCAAAAACTGTTGGACTAGAGAAATGTTCTGACTGTGTTATATGTCCTAAGTATATATGAATATACATGATCCAAGAAAATTCTTGGTGAAATTCTTCCAGCTTATAAGATACTCAGGAAGAATTAAAGTGCAGGAGTAGAAGTGACTAACTATAATTTTATACACTAGCCATCACTAGTGATATCTCTGCTGGTTAGAGGTCTTAGTTACCAACAAGGGTCAGGATTAAACGTATCTGAAAGCTAAGATCACTGTTTAATTACTTTAGTCTAATTTTATTGAAACAGCAGACATAAAAGTGTTATGATATTGACTAAAGTGATGAATTCTTTTTATCAAATTAAAATTAAGTTGCTTCTACACAATGTGTATAAGGAGAAGTACACTTAGAATTTTATTCAGAATATTCTCGGTAGGACTTCTTACTATTCTAAAGGTTGTGGTATAATTAATAGAAAATTCAAAATTTATTAAGGGCATGGTCTTTAATGAAACAAACTCTATGGGAATAAAGATTTCTGTCACCCACTAAGCATGAAATCACAATTATTTAGCATGCTTGCTGAGAGCAAACAGATATGGACTATGCACTGGAAAAAGCAAACAAACAAAAAACATCAAGAATAAATATCTGCTATGACTATGTGAATTCCTTAAGAAATAAAATATATGTGCTAATCCACTTGATTGGATATGAAAAACTTTATAAAACATAACCAATTTACTCATACTGCTCTATCATTTACTATAAAATGTTTAATAAAATAATGTTATAAGTGGTTTACTCTATACCTTAATATGTAATTTTAAACTACCTAATGTTATAGAAAAATCCTAAGTTAACTAAAGGCATGGATATCATTCAAAGATGAACTAAGTTTGGTGTTTTATACTTTGGGGGAGAAAGTTTATCTTTTATATAAGCAATAGTTGCATTTTGATACAAGTATGATATCACTGATATCTGACTGGAAGTTAGATAGATGAGATAGAAGTATTTACATAGCAAAATACTTTGTAATAAACCTCTACTCTATGACATATTATTAACTAATATGATAAACTTTGTGTTTAATACATAGATCTTAACTAATTTTGATGCTCACTAAAATGTAAGCCACTATGGAAAAGAATATTGTCCTGTTTGGTTTAATGAAAACTTCTAGGATCTAGGAAGGGACCTGATACCCAGTGATCACTCAGCATATTGTTACATTTTTAATATGCCTACATATAATTATTTAAAGAAAGTATCTTAAAGGTAATATATAGTGTCTATTAGATAACATTAGAGAAATATAAACTTACATATTTGAAATCTAATAGAAATAAAATACTTTTGTTGAATGAAATGTGAGTGAAAGAGCAGTTTAAAATTATAAGATCTTTCCTCAACTGTTTTGTTTGTTCTTTATTCCTTCATATTTCTTTTTTATTTCTCTTTTCCCTCAGTGATTTAAAGAACTGTTAAAAATTACTTGGCCTATATGAATCTAAATATGGACCAAATAATTTTAAATAGTTCTTGTTAAAAAGAGATCAGTAAAGAAGATAAGGGCTCTCCTTCAATCAAAATAATTCCTTTATCTTGTTAGTACTTTATATCTCTTAAAAAAGTAAGTTATTGATAATTTGACCTTAAAAATGGTCCAGACACAATGGTGTAGAATAAGTTTTATGCAAGCTATGATGTTTAGTGACATTAGACTACTATGAATAAATTTAACATAGCTGGGATCAAAATTTATTTTCATATATACTATTTCAGTTATCTGTTACAATTAAAACTAGCATATAATTTTCACTTTAATACAATTAATGACTGAAATTCTATAAATATCACTTGTATAGAATATTCCACGGCTCATTTGTGGCATTATCTCTAAGAAAATTTTTGATGTTGTTTTTCTTCTTATTTAGCTTTTACTCTTTAAATATCATCAAAATGATTATAGTTGGCACACACATTGGGGAATGAAACAACATCATTTATGATAAAAAAATCAATAAATTAAGTAAAAACAATTGAGATGTATCTACATATATATGTAATGTTATTCATAATTTGGAGAACTATCAGAAAGGAGTTCAATAAGTTTTCCATGGGGAGAGATGTTAGCAAATCTTATATTAATACACATATATACTGAGATAAAAAAACTAAATAAATCAGATTGCAGGGCCCAGGATTCTCACTGTTTAAGAGTAATTAAATATATTTAGAATCATCAATATACTTATATTTATCATTTACACACATACATAAACTCAAATACATGATCATTGAATAATGGTGGTTTGACTTGATTTTTTTTTTCTTTACAGTGGTATGAATGCAATTGCCATACTTCATACAGAGTCAGCCACACCATCACTGGAATAGATGAAGGATGCTCTATAGCATTCTGTTTTGATAATTATATTTTATAGGCCAAGTATATTAAATATACTTTTGAATCACATTTTTATCTTGATTGAATTGGTTAAGACATCCTCAACATAGATTGAAGAACATCTGTATATATCTGTGTGTGTATATATCCGTATACGTCTATGTGTGTGTATGTGTGTGCATGTGTGCATGTGTGTATATATATATATATATATGTATATATATGTATATATATATCTTTGTAAATATGGATAGAAAAATAAAAATTTATTTCCGTAATCTACATAAAAAGACACATGTATATGACTTCCTCTCAAATGATTTGGTATGCAGAAGAGTGGAGAAGAGTATCTTTAAAGTGAGAAGTTTAGTTATGTAATACAATGACATTCTGCCTGTTGCCTTCCTCCCTAAAACATGTAAACCAAGTTTAATTGTGAAAAAAAGCTTTATAAATGCCATCTGAGAGTCATTATTAAAACTATCATATCAGTGAACCTCAAACCTACCCAGGTCATCAAAAGCAAAGAAAAAGAATGCCTCAGTTAACAGAAGTATAGAGAGACATTACTACTAACTGTAATGTGTGTCTTAATCAATTTAGGATACTATGACAAAGTACCATAGAATAGGTGGTTTATAAATAATGAAACTTTATTTCTTGTAATACTAGAGGTTAGAAGCTGATAATACTAGTGTGCCAGCATGGCATCTTCACATATCATAAAAAGAATAGGGATCCCTGTATTTTTTTTCTTTTTTAGTAGTAGAGATTGAACTCAGTACCAATTCTACCACTGAGATATCCCTTTATATTTTTTTTTGTTTGTTTTTTAAGCATGGTTTCTCTAGGTTGCTGAGACTATCTTCAAACCTGCAATTCCCCTGTCTCATCTCCTCAAGTACAGGGATTACAAGTTTGCACCACCAAGCCTGAATTGGCTTCTGTGTTCCTTTATATGATAGCACTAATTCTCTTTATTCAGGCTCACTCTCATGACTTAAACACGTCCAAATGTCCCATTTTCTAATACCATCACCTTGGAGGCTAAGATTTCCACAACTGTGTTTAGGGACATATGAAAACATTATTTCATTGCAATGCAATACTCAGTGTAAAATCCTAGAATAGCAAAAAAAAAAAATAGTTGAAATTGAGAAAAATCTGTAAAATTTTGTCTAATTTTTTAATTAGCAGAAATTAATTTAAGTGCTGGACTAAAGGAAATGTCTATAAATCCAAGAGCACTTGCCAAGAAATATTAGAAAATACTGAGCTTATGCAATATATTCTTTCTAATTTGTCATAGTCTACAACTGGCATATATTTATTCATGTATTGCTGACTAACATGCAATTTAATGAAAGTTATTGTGATAGGAGAGAAAGCATATAAATACTATCTCATAATATATTATTTTTATTTTTTGAAATGTCATGAATTTCACTATCATAGCATTATTCCAATAGGTGGCATAAATCACAGTGAGTCAAGTGACTATACTGAATCCCCCTAATGGAAAAGTAGAACCGTTATAGGTCATACTATTTTGTAAATTTGTACTCTAAAACTAACAAAATGTGTTTTTTTAATGTACAAAATAAACATTTGAAAACTTTTACATGAAAATATACAATGTTTTGTGACAATTCACTTAAAAAATTAAAAGTTATATAGGTTTCTTAGAAAGTAAAATATCGCCTATGTCCAAAGAACACAAATTTATACATTTAATCCACTACAGATCAATAAGATTTATGAAGTGAAAATCAATACTGTTAGCAATTTAAAATTCTATGCTAAGTTTTAAAAGATGCCAGATTTTTCATGGAACTATGGAAAAGATAGATTCACTTTTGTTATATAAATAAACAATTTTTTTTTAAAACCAGAAGGTACAAAGCAAGCCAAGAAATTACAGAAATAAAATAATGCATAATAAATTAAGCACATGCATACTGTCATACTTAGCGAACTGCTTGCATAATGACAGTTTTAATAAGTAAAGACAACTGTTACATACTGGTTCTACTGTTACTAAAAGTGCACATTAGGATAGAAATGTCAAAATATATCCATTTTTAACAAGCATGTAGAAGCAACTGAAATCATAATTTTGCCTTAAAGACAACACTTAATTCCCTTTGAGAAAAATCATACTGCCTTACAAATTCTGATTCAAAACTATTTAAGATGCATTGTTTTCATCTTCTTTATTTATTTTTATTTTTACTTTTTTTGTGGCACCTGAGATTGAACCAGAGGCATTCTACCTCTGAGGTACACCCCCAGCCATATTTTATTTCATTTTGAAAAATTTAATTTAAACTTTATATTATTTTTATTTTGAAAGTCTCACTATTTGTTGAGGCTGTCCTCAAACCTGTGATTATTTTGTTTCAGTCTCCCAAGTGCTGGGATTACAAGCATGGTCCACCATGCCCAGCTTTTTCTCTATGTTTTAATATATATGCTTAAATGTTGGAAATAGCTTCAACTAATACTATAGAGGTTGTAGGTGTTTTCTGATTCTCTTTCATGTGATTGTGAAAAACTACCTTTGCTTATTGAACCCTGTATACAGCAGCAATTTTTAAATGACGTCTAAATTACTCATCTATATGATAACATTATTTTATCACTAAATTTCCAACTGACCAAATTAATAATGCACTCATTAGCTAAAGTTTATCTCCAATGAATGTATAAAATCCTTGTAATGGCAAATTTAATATAGTAATAGCTTTATAAAGCATCTAAAATAATATGTAAGTTTTAGATTCCCTTTACTCAAAAGATAGTTTAATCTACTCTATCTACCTCCCTGTAGACTTCTGCCATAAGTTAAGGGTCTTATAAAGTACATGAATTTACAGAGGAATGTAATCAATAAAATGGAGTCTGACACAGGGATGGTATGGACTCATACAGGGTCTTCACAAATTTTTTTCATATTTATTCAATATTTTTTCCAAAAACTTGAATAGGGTAAATAAGTTCTCAAGTTAATTTCTATGCAAATAGTCAAAAGTAAAAGAACACTTGAAAATGAAAGTGATCCCATTGCCAGCTTCTTCACTTGCAGGTGTCTAAAAGACACTTTTCCAGGGGCTTTTTTGTGTCATCTTTGCTCAAGAGTTTCTTTCAGTTTTGATGGCTAAAATGAAGGATAGTCAATGAATAATATGTCATTAACTCAGCAAATGTTAAGTCTGGCTTTAAAACTAAACCAAATGAAAGCATAAGATCTATAAAAAGAGGAAATGGTGCAAGTTAAGGTGGCTACCACTTTTTGTGCAAGGCAAAAGAAGAAGATTCGAAAGTGATCTAAAGAAAGGGGAGAAGGAAGACTGAGGTTCATTATTGGAAATACTAACATTGTGTGTGCATATGTGAAAATCTCAATATCAGTCTCAGTTCTCTGTATGGGAAGGGGGGAGACCAGGAGTTGGTGGATTACCAAGTGCTGTGTGCCTGTATGTCAGTGTCAGCATGATTTACATTATGATGTGAGACAATAATGCACAAATAAAAGCACATTAAAAATAATAAAACCGTCTTATGTAGAAACCAATGGAAAGCCAATCTATCTAATGTAAGCAGAAGTAGAATATTTGAACGAATTTGACAGATACTTGTACAATGCCCAGAAGCTGAGGTCTAGAATGCATTTAATCTCAAGCATGAATAACTCTTGGATTTAGAGGCTACTGCTGCCACCACAGCTTCTAGACATCCAATCACTTTCATATTGTACTGAGCATCTCTTGTTTTTTTGTTTGTTTCTTTGTTTTTGTGGGCTTTTTTCTTTTTGTTTTGGTACTTTCTCCTTCTGTGTGCATGTATGTCACTGTCAGCATGATTTACATTATGATGTGAAACAATAATGCACAAATAAAAGCACATTAAAAATAATAAAACAGTCTTATGTAGAAACCAATGGAAAGCCAATCTGTCTTAGTCACTGGTAACTATTTACTATTTTCTGCGGTTGCATCTTTGTGTTGCTTTCTCAGCAATCAAAAGTCAGATGGAGTGCACATTGCCCAAGCCTCCAATACCTGTACAAAGCTTAAGTAGCGCAGAGTAATGAGAGCAGATGCATCTTTTCATTTGACATAGTTGGAAGACTCCCTTGCAAAGACAAGGTGTTCAGAGGGGATTTGACCAGATATTTCCTTCTAGGTGAAGTGACAGGTACCTGTACTCCCAGTACTTGGGGAACTATGACAGGAGGATTACAGGTTCAAGGCCAGCCTTCGAAACTTAGAAATATCATATTTCAAAATACAAAAATCTGAGAATATAGCTCAGAGGTAGAATATCCCTGGGTTCAACCTCAATTGCCAAAATTCTGATTGATATTATGATTCACTTCTTAGGTTATTCAATACACACAAACATATTACCTGACACCAGTAGACTTTGGCAAATAGATGTTCATGCCAACCCAAGTGAAAATGTTCTAGAAGACATTGCACATAAAAGTATTTCATTATTTTGTATATACTTACTTATTTCAAAATATTGTCTTGAATGTGATCAAATAATAAATTGATTTAACCATTTGTTAAACTTGCACAATATAATTAATCCTCCAAAATGGTTTAATCAGCATTTTTACTATCTAATGACCAAATAAATAGATGAAAGATTGTAACAAAAGATTAATTAGAAATGTTAATTATAAAATAATACTTAACAGAATATTTTACAGTATAAAGTGTTTATATTTCAATGGCAGACTTTGTATTGACAATATTTGATATTCCTTATTTCATGATCAGATAATATTTTCATATGATAGTTACATGTAATTCATCTATATTCTGATAGATGATTTTTGCATAGCTACTCAATGCTATGCAGAAGTCCTTATAGCTAATTGGTGTGTGTGTGTGTGTGTGTG
Organism: Graphiurus murinus; assembly: GCA_004027655.1. Lineage (NCBI taxonomy): Eukaryota > Metazoa > Chordata > Mammalia > Rodentia > Gliridae > Graphiurus > Graphiurus murinus. The sequence continues at coordinate 82,028 of PVLC010002675.1, read as the reverse complement.
TGTGTGTGTGTGTGTGTGTGTTACTAGTGGTTGAACTCAGGAGTTATCTCTGAGCTATACCCTCAGCCTTCTTTATTTTTAAATAGAGTCCTGCTAATTTTCCACCCATTGCTCTTGAACATGTGATCCTCCTGTCTCAGCTTTTCAATGACATTTGTTTTTGATAGAGTACACATCCTCAGAAACTTTATGGAAAGATAAAAACATTCTTCATGAAATCAAGTTAGTATGTAGATTAATCATCTGTGCTGATATACAGCCTATCAAATTCAGACTATTGCCCTATTGGAAAACCTTCATATTCAGAAGACAAAAGTATTTTTTTTCAATTTTTTGTAATGAAATCGATTATAAATGCATAAAACACAAGTGTACATCTTATACAATAAATTGTAAAGAAAACAGCCATGCCAATAAAGAAAAAAAATTACAAAATTCTAGAAGAATGCCTTAAAACCTTTTTCCAAACCAGTACCATCCTCCTGAAAGTTAACTACCATTATCGTTTTTATGGTGAGTATTTCTTTGCTCTTCTATAAGTTTGTGTCAAATATTGTGTGGATTATAGGCACACATTTAAGTATGAAGTGTCTGAAATAAGTGCTTAAGTATATGTAACTAAAATTAATATGTCAGAAACAAGGAATGTGCTGTAGAACTCAAAAAAAGTTTTTAAACTCCCTCAAAAAGATCTGAAGTTCAGAATTCTGCTTAGAATTAAAAAAAAAAATCCTCATCAGCAAAGTGAAAAACAAGTGGAAGATTGCTGGTTTTATCCTTCTAGCTCTCAGTTGCTAGAGATTAAGAGGGAGCACTTGTTTTGCTTGTTTCCTTGATTTTGAATGTTAACTTTGTGCTAAATTTTAAACAAATTGCTAAGAATAGAGTTAGTCTAATACTTTAAGCACCATTTGAGTCCATGTAGCTGAAATATTCATGAGTCTACAGACAGGAATGAAGATTACATGAGAAAATCCAGTGAAAGGAGAATAGATCTAAAAATTTGCATCACACACACACTCAAATATTATTTACATTCAACATTCAATAGTAAAAATACACTTTATCTTTCACATCTTTATGTATTGACTTTGGACTTTGTTTCAGACTGTGAAATCCAGTGGATTTTAGGGCAGAATCAAGTCGCCTTTCTATTAACCGCTCATCTTTCACTTGTTCACTAAGGGTGGAGAATATTTTGCCAACTTCTCTATTTCTGCATTCTACACTATTGCATAGATTCAGAGATTGGAAATCTTCCCTTTGAAATCTCCATTTGGGCTCTGACATGTTTACCTTTTCCATTTCTTGGGCACATATTGAAAAGGGACTTCTTGCTCTCTTGTCTAATCCAAGGTGGTGTGACAAACTCAGATTTATGACTTTAATCTGCTTGTACAGAAATTGTAAGATCAGATTTCACTCCTATTGAAAAACTGAATAAATGAAATCATTTGTATAAGCCTTTGGCTTCACAACCTGATATACATCTGAAAGTGTAACTTTAAGGAATATGTGATCTTTAGATTATCTCACTAAAAATTATAAAATGATTAAAATTAAGCAAATGGTTTTTTTAATGCTAGTTCTCCTCTTCCTCCTGTCTAAAGAGCAAAAAGAAAGAAAGTTTTGAAGCTAGAAAAAAGAAACAAGTGTTGTATTATATAATATTGTCTAGCATTTTAGAGACATTTTGATGTTGCAACAAGAAATGGTAAATCCTCTTTAAAACCTATGTTCTGCCTTTGTTGAACCAGGGACCTCTCCCAACTTCAACTTTTTTTCTTCCCAGAAATGTACCATTTGAGCAACTGGAGCTTTTTAGACTGCTCTGCCTTCTTTATTTTCACTAGGTGTTTTCCATTTATCCTTTTAAACTTAAGACCACACATCATTTTCACCAGAAAGAAAATGACTTTACTATTTACTTCATATTAAATAGAGTTCTATACTCTTTCTTTCTTTCTTTTCTTTTCTTTTTTCTTTTTTTTTTTTTTTTTGGTACTGAAGATTGAGCTCAGGGGCATTCTACCTCCTATCTATATCCCCGGCCCCATTTTTTATTCTTTATTTTGAAACAGGGTCTCACTAAGTTGCAGAGTGCCTCACTAGGTAGCTGAGGCTGGCCGCAAACCCGATCCTCCAGTCTCAGCCTCCCAAATGCTGGGATTAAGTGTGCGCCACCATGGACAGCTTCTATACTCTTTCTTATCAGACCATTATGTAATATTTTCAGGTGTTTAATTCAGGCTTAGAGTTTAACATGAGATAAAAGTTTGTTAGAAGCCTAGCTCATATATGTGAACATGCACAAATTATGAATTAATTTAACAATTGGTAAAACAACATAATGTGCCCATCTCTCTTGACAAATATAGATCCACGATAAGTATAATGCTAGGCTGAGTTTAGAATTTTCAATGCCTCAAATTCCCTGCCCCATGCTTTGAAAATTACCCTTGTTTTCTCTTGACTTTGCAGAGCTCTAGTAAACTTCCATGTGGTTGAGTAGTAAGCCTGTAATGTGCCTCTCAGCCACTAGCAGACCTGTGGGCAAGCATTAATAATGCATTTTGCCTTTGGGGAAACTGACATGTACATAGGATTATGTATGTCCTGTATATAGCCTTAAGGCTGGTGGCAAAATTTTCAGAATGATGGATACCTAGTTAGTAGTTTAGAGAGAGGGATATTGGCAGACACATCTCTTTGTCCTATCATTGTATTAGCCATGGCGGTGAGATGCTGATGAGGGGGAGCCAAAGTGAGGATGGCTTCTCTAGAATGCACACCAACTTAAGCACTTGCATAGCCTATGTCTAAAAAGAGAATCCCCCAATTCTATTTTCTTCCTGAAGGCTAAGTCTATGTTATAGTTACCTTTATATGTCCAGTTGTGTTTGAGGCTAAACAATTTGGTTTTATTTCAGTTGTTTTTGCCGAGAATATGTTTAAACACAGATATATAATGTCATTGTGATCAAGGCCATTTTGCTAGTGAATGTCAAAGCCTAGTGAGTATTCAGATTTCAAACAGAGGATTCTGTTTCCAAAGACCTAGTCAGCTATTGCTGCACATTGACTTCCTCATACAAATACATGTGAAAAGTAAAACCATACAAGGCACTCAGCAACCTGACCTATCAGGGGATCCCCAACTGAAACAAAGCTAAAATTAGCATGCAATAACAAAGTAAAATTGAATGAAGAACTCATGATTTGTTCAATGAATTTAAAATCTGGATATTATTTAGTTAAGGATATACATGACATTCTAAAAATGGAGAACAATAATCAACTGTTTATTCAACTAATTGATCCAAAATATATGAAATGATAAACTGAAAATGAGTTGCAGTTGAAAAGAAAAGGAATCAAGTGTTAATTGAGTTCATTAAAAAGTTATACAGTTTTAATTATTTGTATCTGCACAACCTTCTCAATAACTAGAAGTTATAAAAATTGAAATATTTCAAAGAAACTATCTTAAGTGTACCTATTTAATTCAATGTATTTAAAATTTATTCCACTGAAAACAGTGAATCAAGAGTCTATCCAGCAAAATAAATTTTTTTAGGATCTCATCTTCATGGAAAGGAAAATATTTGCGAAGGATATGTATGTGCATTGGGATTAGAAATTGATCTCTAATTTTTCCTCCCAATAATTTTTCCCTTCCTCTCTTCCTTCTTCCCCTGTCTTTTCCTTCTCTTTTTCTCTCTCCTGTTTTCCTGAGCAAATGTCACAAACAAATCATGATGCCAACCACAGAAGAACATTGTTTTCAAATTATTATGAAAAATCTCATTTCTGTAGAGATAAAGCTTTTGCTGAAGTGTTTAACAAAACAGAATTTAATGTAGAGGAAAGGGAATAATTCTTCTCCCCTGTGATAACAAGTCCTATTTGTCCCTATTTACAGCAGCAGGAGAGAGGGAAAGATGTACCTAATATGCAAATGAACTAGCCAGGTGCCGAGTGTGCATGCAAAAAGATAAGCTGGGCAATGCCTGAGTAATTACAGTAATCCAGGACATGTAAATATATCCTGTGGACCACGGAAACATAAATAGGTATAATAGAATTGGAGCAATTAAGAAAATATTCTTTTAGGTTAAACAGTAGTATACATTCCAAACATGGGACTTAGTTCCTCACAGTACAAACCAAGTATAATGTGCCCATTTGATTAACAACATTTTAACTACATCTCAAAGTCAGAGATACACTAAAGTAAGTTAGTTGCAGTTGATTACCTGCAGTAGAAAAGTTGTATAATGCTCCATTCCATAAATGTGTTTTTATGAACAAATATTGACTCATGCCAATTATTGCATTTTTGCTTATATATACATATTTTTTCATTTGACTTTTATTTTTATTTACTTATTTATTTTTACTAATTGGTACATCGTAATCATACATCCTTGTTAGGTACAAGCTGATAAAGGCATATATGCACACATTTCTCATTTAACCCCTTCCCCAATTCCCACCCCACTCCCTGGCCTCCCTCCTTCAGACACCTCAGAAAAGAAGAAATACAAATGGCCAATAAATGTATGAAGAAATGTTCTACATCATTAGCAATCATAGAGATAAATCAAAACTACCTTGAGATTTCACCTAACTCCAATCAGAATGGTAATATTAAAAAACACAAACAACAACAAATGCTGGTGAAGGTATGGAGGAAGTGGGAACTCTAACACATTGTTGGTGGAATTGCAAATTAATGAGATCACTTTGGAAAACAGTATGGAGGATCCTCAGACAAATGGGAATGAACCTACCATATGATCCAGCAATACCACTTCCGGGTATCTACCCAAACAATGGAAAACAAACTATCAGACTGACGTATGTGTATCTATGTTTATAGCTGCATAATTCACAACTGCCAAACTATGGAAGCAGCCAAGATGTCCATTGACAGATGAATGGATTATGAAACTATGCGATATGTACACAATGGAATTTTACTCAGCCATAAAGAACAAAATCATGTTATTTGCAGGGAAATAGATGCAACTGTAAAACATGTTAAGTGATTAGTCAATCACAAAGAGTAAAAAAGCATATGTTCTCCCTAATATGCGGATGCTAGGGAGAAGATGGGGTATAAGAGGGACTCCAGATGAAAAAGGAGAAACCCTAGATAAGCAAAGAAGTTGACTTAACTGAAGGTGATGGACGAGGGGGGGACCTAATGCACATGATGTACTTTCACAAACATATCAAAGTCAATCACTATATTTGCTTATATTTATTTGGGAAATAATGATATACTTTAAAGAAGACTGCGTGCATTTCACAAATAAAGGAATAAGGTGGACAAGTTTCTCATTTTGTGACCACTCTACTCCACTGGCCAATAATTAATAAGCTACTTTTGAAAAATTAATGTTTAAAGAAGCAGAGTAAATAATTAGATCTCTTTCTTTTACAGACACATTTGGTTCTGTGCCTGATCCTAAAGGTTATCAGCTGGTATCAATAATCATTTGTTTTAAAGGCAAAATACGGAACTTAGATTAAGTGTATTCTCTATAATATCAGCAATATGATATGCTAGAAGCTACACACCAGCATTCTTTTCATCAGTTTATTATCCATTTTCAGGAAGAATTTGCTTCTCTTCTGGAATATCCAGTGTACTGATGATCAATCTTAGTGTTGGGTGAGAATTGACTATTGTAAACAGTGGGGCTGTGGCCAAATTCCATGAAATCAGAATTTGGGTAGTTTATCAGTTGATTTTTAGTGTACAATAAATAGATTTTACACATTCATTATCATCCTCAGCACTTGTGATTTTTACAGTTCTCAGTACATATATATTCATAAAGATGTTAGCTGTGAGTCGGGTGTGGTGGTGCATGCTTGTAATCCCAGCATTCGGGAGGCTGAGACTGACGGATCCGGGTTCGCGGCCAGCCTCAGCTACCTAGTGAGGCACTCTACAACTTAGCGAGACCCAGTTTCAAAATAAAGAATAAAAATAGGGCTGGGGGTATAGCTCAGAGGTCGAACGCCCCTGAGTTCAATCCACAGTACAGCAAAAAAAAAAAAAAAAAAAAAAAAGATGTTAGCTGTGTATGGTGGTACACATCTGTAATCCTAATACTTGCAAGATTTAGATAGGAGGCTCACTGTTTCTAGGCCAGCACATGGTAACATATCAAGAATCTGTTTCAAAATAAAATAGATATGGAGGTGTGGCTCATAGGTAGAATGCCCCAGGTCCAAACTTCACTACTCCCACACACACATTGGGAAGATGCTAAGATGTCAAGCATATAGGATTTCCTTCAAGGATAACGCAGTATTATATAGAAATAAATACACAAGAAAGAATGAAAATTAGAATCTTTCAGAAAAAAAAGGGAAATGTGAATATCCACAAGGTAATCTATTGTGGTCGGAGGAATATGCAAAAGAATACATTATCAATTAATGTAATCTCTTTTGTCTATAGAAAGAGCATAAGCAATAGTGTGCTAGAGACCAATCATGCTTGCTTTTGGAAGCTTATTATTAAATTTTCAGAGAGTTTGTAATTAGTTATGACAAGAGTATTTACACAGTGGGAATTCACAAATAAAATTAAGGTCTTCCTCTCCACCCTTGGAGGACTAATAGTTAAACATCCAGCAATTTATTCATGAGAACAAGTCAGAGGTAGAATAGTTGTAAATTGATTATGAAATCATCAGTTCTCTCTTAATTCTCAGTCTCTATTCAAGATTGAGGAAGTTCATTTAACTAATCTTAGAAAATTTCATGAGAATGAGGAGCAATTAGGGCTTCCTCCAATATGTCTATGATATTTTTAGATTAAAATTTCTTCATGCATTGCCTGAAGAAACAGGTGATAAATTTCTTAGGAATTTATTTATATCATACTTAATTAGAATAATCATCATTTTTGTGGTAATGGCGATTGAACCCAGGATGTTAGACTTTTGAGCTTGCACCCCAGTCTTTTTTCTTTTTTTGCGGTACTGGGGATTGAACTCAGGGGCATTCTACCTCTGAGCTACACCCCCAACCCTATTTTTTATCTTTATTTTGAAACAGGGTTTCACTAACTTGCAGAGGGTCTCACTAAGTAGTTAAGGCTCGCCATAAACATGAATCCTCTGGTCTTACCCTCCGAGTACTGGGCTTACAGCATGTGCCACCATGCCCAGCCACCCCCAGCCTTTTTTATTTTTTTATTTTGAATCAAGGTCTTGCTAAGTTACTGCACACTGGCCTCTAATTTGCAACCTTTGTCCATCAGTCTCCCGAGGTACTGGTATGTGCCACCTTTCCTAGCAAATAATCATTTTTTAAACCTAATTACAAAATATTTTATTTCCATTGAATGATAGTAATAATAATAATAACAACAATACAATGTTATTTCCAACCAACACAGACTTTTGAAAAATTTGTGAGACCAAATATTGTATTCAATTTAATTAAATAAATTTTGGAGGCCTTTTTAAAAAAATTCCTTGGCACAGTCAACCCACTCATGATGGGTAGGTATGATCTTTGAAATTTTGTATTCATCATGGGACTTGACCCTGCAGTTCCACCAGTCAATACAGAGTTAGAGCAGAAGCCTTCCTGAGGTTAGTGTTGCTGCCAACCTTGCCAAGCAAAGTATTCATCCACCTAGTCCAGAGACCCCAAGCTGGAACCAGAGTCATCAGTCTTCTGCTACCTTCAGCTTCACAGGACAGAGATGGACACAGATAGAGACAAATACATTCACCTCACCCTCTGCAGTACAGACCTCTCAAATGAAAAGTCAACCTGTATTGTCACTGACCATAATTTCCATAAAACAAAAACCTCTAGAATTTTATGTATAATTTCAACTAATTGCCCAAATTCACTTAGAAATCTTTACATATTACTAAATAACTGTCTAATATGCTTAATATTCACAATTATCATATTTGAACTATTTTTTGTCATCTGGCTACTTACTGTGGAAAATGTCTGTATGTCAGTTCTAAAAAACAGGGAGATAAAATTTGTTTCTACAATATATAATAGTTTGAAATGTATTAATGATTTATATTAAGATTTAGATAATCAATGAGGTATGTGACAAAATAATTTCATAATCCTTATTATAATATTATTAGAGTCAATTCATTCAATCCACTGTTAATTGCTACATTTATTCAGTTAATATTTATGATACTGGATATTGAACCCAGAAGCATTATACCTCTGAGCTACATACCCATTGCTTTCTATTTTTTTTTTAAACAGTGTCTCACTAAACTCCTGAGGGTTAAGCAAAATTGCTGAGGCTTGACTCAAACCTGCAATCCTCCTCTCTCAGCCTCCCAATACTGGAATTATAGACTTGCACCAGTATGTCTGGCTTAATTATTATAATATTTTAAATTTATTTTAGTAATAAAAATGCCATTACAAAGGCAACACACAAAAAGCAATTATCTTATAGATCCATGTAGATTACACATCTTTTAGTTTTAGGATGAAACTTATTATTTCCTATCAGCTCTCTATCTCTCCTTCCTTCCTTCCTTTTTCCTCCTCCTCCTCCACCTCCTTCTCCTCCTCCTCCTCCTCCTCCTCCTCCTCCTCCTCCTCCTCCTTCTTCTTCTTCTTCTTCTTCTTCTTCTTCTTCTTCTCTTAGCTTTAATAAATTTTAAGGATGCATATATTGTGAATTCTTTGTTCTCTGAAGTCATAAAGGTTTATTTGCTAGTTATTATTCATCCAGGTTTTCTGTGACAGTTCAGGACATGCCTTATTTCTTGGCATGATGCTAGATAGTCACATTTTCATTCTAACCCTATTTTGCTTGATAAATTATCTAATCAACTTATGTGTAAAGGCCTCTATCCTTATCTTTTCACTGGTTTATTTCATATTTCTTTCTCATCGTCCAAGGTGTGAGTCAGGAGCTTCAGGGCAAATGCTAAGACATATGTGAAGTACTATGCAAACTTAATTATAAGATAGTAAAATAATAAGGTAAAACTCATGCAAATTGAATATTATCATGTTCTTTTCACTTTTAAAAATAATTTTAAGCAGAAATTACAACATTACAACACACTTTTATTATTAAGCTAAGCCAGGAATGCTTTTTAGTTACCTATTTTATATGTAGGTTTAAAAATTAGATTATTTTTCAATAAAAATGACACTTCTACAACAAAATGTACTCATTGTATTTCTTTCTGTGTTATATGGTCCTTTAAAAATGTTTGCCTGTTGTGAAATATGTAGTTATCTCCTTTTATAGCCAAGGAATGCAGAAAATGAATTCATTGGTCTCTACTTCATTACTAGGACAATGTTTGGAGTATAACTGCTCTAAAAGTACACTTTTAGGAAAAAGATTAATGGCAGTTTTCAATTTAGGTTCATTATGTCATGTGTATACATTCCCATTGGACACCAATGATTGATTTTCTCTCAAAGAATTCTTTATTGCCAATGTAATACTTTCCAGCCATATTAAGTTATATAACATGTCATTATAAAAATTGGCCTCTCCTTGAAGTTCTTTTCAAGCATATTACTGAATTTTAAATTCTTTTGTTTGTTCACAATATATGTATGCTTTACATATAGATGAAACAAATCAGAGAACTTTTTATATTTTAATATAATTTTATATTGTAATATAACAATATAATCCTTATATTAACAGGATTATACAACTAGAATGCTGTCCTATAACTTGACAAGATAATGTATGATGCTTACAATTTTCCCCAGGCTTTGATAATCTACTGTACATTACAGACACTGATAGTGCTCCATGATATTACTATTTCTCAATAATATTCACTTTTACTCACATATTTCCATTTATATTTAGAAAAAGTGCATATGATTAAAGACTACTAAAAGTTTAAAAGGAAAAGTTGACACTGTGTTATGAAATAATGTGAAAAGATTTGTACAATGATGAGAGAAATTTAACCATATTTTCTTGTTGTTCCACAGAGAAGTGAAAAAGTAATTTATTTATTTATTTGCATGATCTAGTGCCTTACGTTATAGAAATGAATTAGCTGTATTTTATTGCAAATGTAGAAAAATGAGATATTTTGATCTCTTCACCTCAAGATCTACAATTTTATATAACTATCAGAAACACAGGTGCCTTTCTGTATAAATTAAGTCAAACAATTCCCAGTGGTTCAATGTTTTGAATTTATCATTTTAAACATTTTCTTTTCATACAACCCAACACTGAATGGATGTAAATAATGAAATAAAAATCACATATTAGCAATGTTAATACTTTTTTGATAATTTACAGATAGTAACTTATTTAAGATTTAAAAATTGGTGTATGCTATTTGTCAAACCAGTGGCAATATGGATTATGCTGGGTAATTTTCCTTCATCAGCATTTAGTTTTTCATTCATTCACATTTTTCACTTAATAAATAGTACATTTTAAGATTTTCCATATTTGTATAAAAAATTAGTAAATCAATATGCAAAATTTTAAGGTGGATGGACATGTATTATTTGATCATGTTCTTCATAAACTTAAATTTGATCTTTTTATTCCCACATATTAAGTTTGTTAACATTATTATCAACATTAACATATATAAATATAAATATATTCAACTTTATGAATATAAAATATGATACATTTTTACTCAACTACAGTTTCATTTCTATTGTGTTATACTTAATGTAATGTCAGATGAAATTTTCAGTTCATTATTCATTTTTATAACAAAATGAAATAAATAAAGCAACAAAAGTATTTTAAATTAAGGAATCCTAAAGTTTTCATAAAGGCATTACTTATGTTTGCAAAAACATACTTGTTCAAAATCTAAATCAATTCAAACCAGGCTTAAATAAATTAATATGAAGACTACAGAAGACATTCAGGCACTGTGTGTAAAATTTATACCATGAATTATTTCAAAAAGAATATTATATATGTGTTAAGATATCTTCTATAAGCCCTTCCTTAAATTTATCAATATCTAGAAAGTATGTGCAAAATACAAATGTACATCTTTATTCATAGTTTCTGCAAGTAGAGGGTTAATGGTTTTATAAATTATTAATATATTAATATAATATTTTCTAAGTAATAAGCTACATTTTCACTGTTATGGGATATATTATCAAGTGAATTTATGAGAGCTTTTATATTTATTATATTGGAAATAGCTCTATTGCAAAGCTTCTCTTTAAGGTATATTTCTAATTTATTGAAGTATATGTGGTAATCAGTTTTTTTTACATTTCACTCTCAATTATTGCAGGTATTTGCATGTATGCTGGTTGCTAGGTGATGATTTAAAAGTAAACTGTAGTCTGGTGTGGTGGTGCATGCCTATAATCTAAGTACTTGTGAAGCTGAGACAGGAAGATCACAGGTTTGAGGCCAGTCTCAGCAATTTAGCAAGGCCCTCAGCAACTTAGGAAGATCCTGTTTCAAAGGTAAAAACATAAAATGGGGGTGGGATTGTAGCTGAGGTAGAATGTCCCTGAGTTCAATCCTCAGTACCATAAAAAATAATAACTATGAGTCTTAGAGGTAGAAAAAGAGGCAAGCTACAGCAGAAGGGATTCTGTAATGCTCCAAATAGTATCCTTCCTCCCACAGACTTTCACTGAATCTGGGAAACAAAAAATTCTAAACAATACTTTTTGTTTTTCTCCTGTGTTCAAAACTATGACTGTGGTTCTCCACACCTATATTTGACTATGCCATCTATTAATATCAATTACAGTCTCTCATCTCTCCCATAAGAAATCATAGTATCCCCAAATATGTAGCTTTCAATTAGCAAATTTTGAATATATACTAATTAAGTCCAAGCAGTTTTTCAGAAAAAAAAATGAATATTTCATTGACAATTATCATTACTTCAGTTACTGGAGGAGTAAGAAATTTTTAAATCGCAACAATGTCTTTCATATACATGTTATAAAGAAAAATATCTTGCATGAACTTAAAATTTCTGAGAATGCTAAATGTATACATATAGAATACTGTAACTTTTATTTAGTTTGTTTCCTTTGAAATTGGGGATCAAAACATCCTTAACTTCTTTGGTCTACTTTAGAGAGCCAAGTTAGTTGCTTTTCATTGAGAAGTATCGCATGCTACTTACCTTGTCATCAAGTATTGGATGAATTTTGACATTTATCAGCTATAGTAGTACATGTATATAACTAAATTAATCATGGCTTTCATATATTTATTTCCATATACTTCTATAGCTATGTGTTAGTGAGAAAAGACTGCAAAAATGAAAGCACAAAGCTCAAAATGAGTCAGTTTACATGGTGATAAGAATAAAGCTAACACAAAAATCAAGACTATATAAGTGCAAGCCTATTTATAATTGCTCTAGTATGTAACAACATGATATTTCTACATTTAAAAATAATATTGGGAATATACACATCAATATAAGTATGAAACAAGTTATAAAAATATAAAATAATTACTGTGCATATTTTCTAATGATTTGTAATTATCTGAATAATAAATATCAAAGTGGTGATTAAAATATAGGAACAGCATCCACAGTAAAAATCATAAACTTTGATTATATAAAATACATTTTATAAAAATGAGGGAAAGAAACAGAGCAAGTCTGTGAAAAAGAAACCTAGAGAAAAAAATAAAATAATTCGTGTATGATCAACCATGTGCATTATTATGATATTTGTATATCACAAATATGCCCAGTATTTACATCTATGTGCATGCTCATAGCTTAAGGCAGTCAGAGGAAAGTAACTAGTATATATTAATCATTTTGAGTCAGTTGGAAGGTATAGTATAAATTATTAACAACCATCAATGTCTTTTGAATATTATTGAGCTGTTCAATATTAAAAATTCTTCACCTAATTTTATATATGAAACTTTTAAAACTATTTTGAAAAGAGTAATTTTTCTGAGAAAATTACTATCTAGAGAACATGAATGTGTTAAAACCACATTCTATAGGAGATTTGAAATCACAGAAAATTGTTCATTTAGCATATATAATAAATAGATGATGCAAAACATCTCAATTTACTTTCATTACTTGCACATTTCAATCTCAGTTTTAATATCTGAAAGTAGAACATTAACCACCTTCAATTACTCCCTGATGTCCACTTCATACAACTAAAAGTCCTAGACTTTTCCTTCAATTTCCTCCAAATGTGGCCAGTCATTAAAACGATGTAGTAAGGCCACTACATCATTCAATCCAAACAGATTAGTGTCCTTTCTATTAAAAATGTATATGTGTGTGTGTGTGTGCGTGTGTGTGTGTGTGTGTGTGTGTGTGTGTGTGTGTGTGTATGTGTGTAGATTGAATGCAGGGGCATTCTTCCTCTGAGCTACATCTCCAAAATTTTTTTTGTTTGTTCGAAATAGGGTCTCTTCAGGCTGCTGACAGTCCCTCTTAGCTGCTGCTAAGGAGAGTCTCAAACCTGTGATTCTCCTATCTCAGCCTCCCAAGTACGGGGATTATAGACATACATAACTAAACCCAACCAATGTTGGATATTTTAATCAATATTATTTTCCCCCATTATTAAGATTAGCCTGATTCATTCATCTACACATATGTATATTTCTTCTTTCTTTCAGCAAATATCTAGTAAATATAAATATACTCTATCCTATTTCTTGATCATAATATATTCTTTGAGAGATTAGCAATGCCCTTGTAGTCCTCTGCAGCCTCATACCTTCCAAACCAAAATGCCTTAGCCTCATCTTTTATGAAGTCCTTAGAAGTGATAATAAATCCAGACATCTATTCTGAGTTTACCTCATGTACAGTTTATAATGTCCATGTATTCAGAATAAATTAAGTAGTATAACTTTTTTTAGTTGTATTTTGGTAAGATTTTGATTAAATACCCATGCCATTTTATTTGATCTCTCCATCTAAATCACAAACCTATTAAGATAAAGAATCATTTATTATAACTCCTCATAATCCAAAAGCAATTTTGTTGTAGTATCTTGCAGTTAGCATGTTATGAATGCTAACCTACCAGATTGGAATCTTTTCGGAAAGCAATAAAAATTACTTTGTCATATTAAAGCATACAACCAAATTTATCAAAAGAAATGTTTCATTGTTTAATATTTCATTGGGTAACGTCAGTTTGAAGCTTAGAAAAGGGGATAAATAAAATGATAAGTAACTGAAGTTAAAACTCATCTTAAAAACTAGTTTAAATATGGGGCAACAATACAAGTGCTCCTATGCTTAAGTAGGTAGATGTTTGATATTAACACTGAAAATGTAAGGTGTAGCCATAGTTCAGAAGAAACTGAAGGAAATCTTTAAATTTTTTAAAGTGGATGGCCTTCTTACACTGGACCAGAGTGGCAATAGTGATATCGTTGTACTTCTGGTTATATAATTGGTTGTTGCCTCTCAATTAATTGCTTATGCATGTTTTTTCTTTTGTTGTTGTATTAATTCTGAATTTTAAATCTGAATTTTAAGTGTAAGGTATGTACATTGCCAGAACCTTAATATAGTTCCAATATGCTCACTATAAACGAATTCAATAGTTAATGTTTAAACTTTCAGATTCTATATTGAGTATTCACCTTTATTGACCAAGATACACAAGATGGTTATATATCTAAATACAGTAAAAATACATTGATTTAGTGAAAGGCAAATGACCAATGTTAGAATTTTGAATGAACTGATTCTCTTTCATCTTTCTTGAATATGTACTACTCTAAAGAATCACTTTGGATAACTTGATGTCAGTCATTACTAATAAATAAAAAAGTGATGTACAAAATTAAAATAGAGCTGGGGTGATGGTGCACACCTGTAATTCCATTACTTGAGAGATTAAGAGAGAAGGATCAGTTTTGAGGCCGAGTCAGCAACTTAGTGAGGCCTCATCTCAAAATAAAAAGAATGGGATGGGGGTAGAGTTCACGGGTAAAATACCCCTGCATTCAATACTCAGTACCAAAAAAAAAAAAATCAAATAACCAACACACACACACACACACACACACACACACACACACACACACACACACTATTCCCATGAAGTTATTTCCATTGGGAAAAGATGGAAGTTTGGCCATTATTAACATAATAATCTAAATTTTTAGGTTTTTAAAATTTAGGTTACTACAAAATAACTTTATCCCCTTGACAAAGAAAAATTACAGAAATCCTACAGCTGGCATTATACTTAGTGATGAAAAGCTAAGAATGTGTTCAGGATACCCCCTCACTATTTCTGTTCAATGCTGTTACATAAAGTTTTACCTAATACAATAAGACAATAAGAGGAAATAAAAAGTACACAGATTGGAAAAAATAGCATTGTCTTTCTCCATACATGATATGATTGTCCATGTAGAAAAGCCCAAATAATAAAGAAAAATTCAATGAAACTAATATGAAATTATAGAAAGTTATGTTTACTGTACAAAAACCAATTGCTTTCCTATATATCATTTCCTATATATCAATGAATAACTGGAGTTCACAATTAAAACAAAGTATCCCTTATAGTAGTATAAAGTAAATATTTACATATATACCTAATAGCATATGTATAAGATAAATATATATATATATATATATATATATATATATATATAACATATAATATATATGAAAGAAATCCTAAATAGATGAAGATATATATTCCCTGTACACCAACAGGAAGACTCAATTTTTTCAAGATGTGAGCTATTCCAAATTGATGCATAAATTAAACAAATTTTACTAAACAACTTATTTTGTAGATTTCAACAAATTGATTATATATTTCTTATGAAAATAAAAAAACTAAAAATACTCAACATGATAAGGAAAAATAATAAAGTCTAAAGACTAACCATACATTACTTCAAAAAAATTGGAAAACATTATGCAAGTGAGATTAGCCAGTCAAAAAAGTGAAAAGTAGGATGTTTTCCTAATACGTGGAAGCTAGAGAGAAAATGGGACATAGGAGGAACTCTAGACAAAGAAGAAGAAATTTTAGATGAATAAAGAAGGTGAACTAGCCGGGTGTGGTGGCGCACTCTTGTAATCCCAGCATTTGGGAGGCTGAGACTGTAGGATCCAGGTTCATGGCCAGCTTCAGCTACCTAGTGAGGCACTCCGCAACTTAGTGAGACCTGGTTTCAAAATAAAGAATAAAAAATAGGGCTGGGGGTATAGCTTGAAGGTAGAATGCCCCTGAGTTCAATCCCCAGTACCGCAAAAAAAAAAAAAAAAAAAAGGTAAAAAGGTGAACTAACTGAGAGAGATGGGAGGGAGAAGAGGGAAGCACCCTAATGCACATGATGTACTTTCACACATCAAAGTCAGTCACTAAGCAGAACACTAAGTCAGTCACTAAAAGGATGGAGGGTGGAGTGAATGGGGTGGGAACTGGGGAAGGGCTAAATGATTAATATTTGCATGTATGCCTCTACCATCCTGTACCTCATAATGATGTATGGTTACAATGCACCAATAAATTTATAAAAAGATAACATTATAATAGTGAAGAAAATATGCTACTGGGGAAATAGTAGGTTTAGCAAGTAT
This sequence comes from Graphiurus murinus, assembly GCA_004027655.1. Taxonomy (NCBI): domain Eukaryota; kingdom Metazoa; phylum Chordata; class Mammalia; order Rodentia; family Gliridae; genus Graphiurus; species Graphiurus murinus. The sequence continues at coordinate 65,454 of PVLC010002675.1, read as the reverse complement.
TTGCTTTCACTATAATTTCTGATGTATATTCTAATGTTACCTTCAAATGACAAAGTGATTATCACTCTTACAATAACGTGGTTTTACATTTTATGATGCTTAATCTAACATATATCTTCATGTATTTTTATGTAACAAAAATAAAATAATCATTTGAACAGCCAATTAATTCATGTAGATGAGTTAAAATTCACTTCCTATGAATATCACTAGCTTATTCAAATCTGTGAGCAGTTAATTTTTCTTAGTTTTTCTTAAAGCCACCTAAAGACATTCTATTATCCAAGACATTTCATATTATGCTATTTAGACTCATATTTTTTTACAGTATTTAGTTTTCTTTTAATCTATTTGTCTCCCCTAGTTTCCACATAATTTTTAAAGGATATAGGGTTTCTTCTCAACATAACTTTGTTTTTGTTAATGAACTCACTTTTTAAGTGGTTAAGAACTTGATGATACAAAGCCTTATTAAAGATAGAATTTGAAACAGTAAGGTTGGATTTTAAATGCTTTATTTCCAATATATATATTCTTATATGCATATATATATATATGTCAATTTCTATTCTTAACTAAAGAATCAGTGTTCTTCACCTACCTTGACCAATTATCACATAAGCAATTAGTAAACGGGAAAAGGTATAAACCTAGAAAGCTCCCTATAGGACTTTTATCCCTGAGCGAGCATTGTGGTCTTGCAGGGCATAACTCGATCAACCTGACTTTTGAGATATATTTACACTAATTCTGAGATGGATCAGAATAATCATGCTATAACCTTTCCTCTATTTGTTAGCTGACTGTTAAGAGTATTCATCCGAGCCACTCCAAACTTTTATGGATATGGAAGTAATTCTTAGCACTCTCAGGTTTCTATCTAATGTTGCCACACCACACATTGTTTAAATGCAATTTGTTGCAGTGATTGATTAAAAAAGGTAATAGTGAAAGTCAGTAGGTGGCAGAAGTTTAGAGTAGAATAATGGTGACTAGAGGCTAGCAAGAGTAAGGAGGACAGGAGACAGAAAGACTGGATGATGTGTCACCAAGATGTAGTTAGAGCAATAAATTCTACAGTAGAGAGTAACTACATCTTTCAATGCACTGTGTATTTTTTCAAGAACTAAAAGGCTGTAAGCACAAATAAATAATAATTTTGATCATGCTTTACCCCTCAAATATGTACAATTAAAATAAAATTAACAATATAAAAAGAAAAGAGACATTTAGAAATATCTTTAAGAAGATGATTATAATAAAGACAGTCTCAGGGATGGGAAGTCTGATTGTACAGAATAGGAGAGTAAGGTGTTGCTTATCTTTTTTATATATTTTTGTTTTGGGAAAGTAGATCATAACAATTCTTATCAATATAGTGTTTTCTTTTCTGATAAATGGATTCCTAAATGACTCTATCTCCCTGGAAACCTAAGGGAATATTATTCTTCTCAAGTTGCTGTAACAAAATGACACAGACTAGGTGTATTAAAAAACTAGTTATTTCCCTACATTTCTGGAAATCCAAGATCTAGCTGTGTGTAGATTTGATTTCTTCTGCTGCTGGTATTTGCCTGCCAACAGCCTTCGAGTTGCAGAATACTCACATGGCTTTCCCTCTGAGCATGCGTCTCTTTGGTATCTAATTTTTTTCATTTAGGGACACTAGTCACATTGGTTTAGAGCCAACTCCAATGACCTCATTTTAAAGTTCCTTCTTAAAGACCCTATTTCTAAATAAAGCTTCATTCTTAGATACTAGGCATTAAAACTGCAACATACAATAACAACAATAAGAGGTAACTGAAATTTACCAGCTCTCTTAATTATCATCTTTGTTTTCTGCCATCTGTATCTCTTCTTACATCCACTTTGGATTCTGATTGGCATCAAGAATTCAAGCAGGGTATAGTCCTAGAAACTCATTTTCCTGCATTGTTATAATTTTGGCATTCTCCATCTTTCCTATAGCTTTATCAGTCTTTGCAGAAAGCCATTTCTTACTAAGCCTCATTAGCAGGGTTTTAAAAATCCATCAGATAGAGTAAATCAGACAGCATCTGAGCCTTTTTATAAGGCAAAACAATTCTTCATTTGAAACTTAGATGAGATAATTTTTAGATTAGAAACAATCATTAATATGTTAAGAAACAGTATTCATCTGTTAATTTCTTTCAAGATCCCAAATCTTAAATCAGCTTATAGATCTTCCTCCTTATACACCTTACTATTTCTTAAGAAAAAGGAAAGTAAGACTAGAGGATGCAAGGGACTCAAAAACGTACGAAATTTTATTGAAAATATCCCAAGTTCACTGTTTCTACAGGAAGTGCTGTATGTTCAGGTCGACACTGTAAATTTACAAATGGATAAAAAAAGATGTTTATTGGCAATACAGAGGCAGTAGTGGCAGCTCTTGAGTCTTTCAGAGAAGAAAAAGTAATTAGGAAATTCAGTAAACTGTGATTTGAACTGGTCAAATCACTGTAAATATAACTCAGCACCTTAAGCAGCACCTTCTACTAATGTTTTAAGCTAATGAACTGCTATGCTTGATGGATTATTGTTCCATTCTTGAGTTCCTTTTGTTTCCTTTTTTTTCCTCTAAGCCAGTATTTTTATTTTTCACATCCCTTATAAAGATAATTATTTTGATCTTGGAAGTAATTTTCTTCTGCTCTTTAGAGCTCACCTTTTGGCAAGTAGTAAATTAGTGACTCATCTTCACAAAAACATGAGACAATAATGCTACCATTAGTGAATTTTCAGCTTGTTTCAGAAATGCTGATAAGGCATCTGGCAAGCTTTGTCATGACCTTGGAAGATAATGTGACTGTCTCATAACCAATACTTGTACAAAAAAAAAAAAAAAGGAAGTTGTTTTATTCCCCAGAGAAAGGGAAAGTAATCAAAATGTGTATATTGAATTTCAGTTTCTCTCATTCTCTCATTAACTCATCAGTGTCCACCCGCACTCCATGCTGTTTTTATAAGCATTCTTGCTGACACATATTATCTACTCATGCTGTACAGCAAACCTCATCATCTCAATGAATGTGCATCATCCAGCCTTTCAAAATAGAATAATGCTAGCTGGGAGTGGGGCACAAAAATATAATCCCAATACTTGGGAGACTGAGACAAGAGGATCACAGGTTTAAGGTCAGCTTCAGCAATTTGGAGAGACCCTATTTCAGAATTAAAAATAATAATAAAAAAGGGTTTGGGGTATACATACATCTTACCTCAGAGGTAGGATGCCCCAGGGTTAAATCCTGAGTACTAAAACAATAATTTTAATAATAATAAAATAAAGAATACTGCTGATTTTTAATCTCAAAATATGAAATTTTCACTATATCATTATGTGTCAAAATAGATATCATTAGAGTCTAGCTGTTGATCTTATTTATACCTCAAGTACATTGATTGCTTTGGCTTGAGATCTCAGGGTGGTACTGCACTTTCTGTTTAGCAAAGGGAAAATCCTTGAAAATATTCTCTCAAAAATTAACAGAGTAATTTCATAGATGGCAGGGAATATACACCCCATACATTTTTTTTCTAGTTTATCATATTTATTGAAAGTTTACTTCCAGCTGTTGTGCATTTCTTCATTTGATTTCCTATGTAGAAATAATCTTTTTTTCCTAAGAAAACAGCTCAGTGTTAGTACTGGACACTCAAAATATGCTAAGAAAATAAACAAATTTGATATTTTTCTTGAGTTTTTTAACTAATATTTAGCAGTTTGATAATATTTGATTATGTCCTTATATGAGTGACCAAATTTCTTTCTATCTTCTTGTATTATCCTCCAAAGACACCTTTCTGGTTTGTGAAACAGAACTTAGAAGAACAAGAGAATATTAAACACAGTCCACTCTCTCCCCTCAGTCTGCATGTCCCCACACGGGACATTGTCTACTCAGAGGAAGGGTACACTTTTCCTTTGTAAAAAAAAGAAAGAAAGAAATAGTACAACTTCTTTTAATTTGGTGAAAGGGACTATATTTTCAATTCCTATAGAGACTTATCCATACTTTCAATGTTCTGTGTTCTGTTATTACGATGGTTCTTTATCTGTTATAATGAGTGACAGAGATCTTTGTATCTCTATTTCAACTGCTCTTAAGGTTCACTGTTCATTTCTCTGTGGTTTACTTTAGAGTTTTACAAAGTTAATGAAAAAATTTATATCAGTTTTTGGGAATTTTATTTGAAATAAAACATTTTTATCATAAAACTTTCAACTGCAATTTTCTTAAAGATTAACTCTAAAAATTATCTGAATGAATGTATTTTGTTTACATTATTCTCTGAAATAACTCTATTATTTATCTAATTTCAATACTATGGGGGATGTTATTTCATAGTACATTTACAATGCAAAATGTATAGCTCCATAAATCCTATAATTTAATCAAATTAACAAATACTGATTAAAGTTTATAAACCATTTTACTTTTTAAAATTACATCAAATTGTTCATTGAATTATTCAAATCAGGAATGACTTTTATGTTAACTTTCTCATTTTGGTGTTTGCTTTTAAAATTTACTATTTTTAATATTTTAGTGTACATGTAAGCATTCAATTGTTTAAAGTTTAAGAAATAGAGAAAATTGTGTAATTTTCATTCTGATTCAGAAGCAAGATATTACAGTGCTCCAGAAATATCAACTTTCCCTGTTAAAGTCATTTTCCCAAGTGTAGCCATAACACTGACCTCTGACTCCTTTTAGAATTTTTTGCTGATAAGTTACTGAAATAATCATAGAAGATACACAGTTGTATAATGAGTCCCTTTCTTCTATCTTACATTTGTGTGACACTTCCATTTTGTTTCATGTAAAATTTGTTAGTTTTTTACAATTAATATATAATAATCCATTTATGACTACAAAAATTATATATGTATATTATGATAATGCATATTAATTTAGTCTTCTTCCTTATATTGAGAAAAAATATGTTTCCCATGCTGCAGACCAAGGAAGCTGCGGCTGTTATGTTCTCTGACTAAGCCTGTACAAGCACATTTTCTGTCTTTCATCACAATTTGCCTCCTCTTCCTTTACCACTCATTCTTTGCTCCCTGAGTCCCCAAAGATGGAGATTTGAGACATAAATGTCTTTTCTAACTTTTTCAAATCTGGCTATAAGTAAACCTATTTCTTTTTATCGCTAACCAGACTCCCAAGTTTGGGGAAACATGACCAGTGGTAAAGCCTTTTCTCTCAGCCCCCGTTACCCCAATAACAATTATGGTGAACCATTCCAGAAGAAAAATGTCCTGCCCTAGATATAGCTCAAACTGAGGTAGTATATAAGGCAGAAAAGAAATAGATCAAAAGAAGACATAAGTAAAAGGGAAGAAAACATTTTAATTAAAAAGTTCCTTATACATTTCCAGGCCTATCACTTACCAAGCCAACCTCTCTCCCAGGCCGATCAGTCTTAATTTCTTGGAAATTTTGTTAATCTTAAAGCTAACCAATAAATTACTCACCTATAATAATTACTTTGTTCTCTGTTAATTATCCACTCCAATGAATAGTGTAAGCAAGAAAAGGGACTTACCAGCATTATCTATCAATTGTACAATGGAGATCACCTCAAGGATTTAGAAGATGACCTGTTTACCAACCTTCCTTTAAAAGAATTAGATGAGACACCCGAAAGCCTCTCTCTATCTCTCTTTCTGTCTCTCTCTCTCTCTCTCTCTCTCTCTCTCTCTCTCTCTCCTTCTTTCTCCCTTGAACATGTATTCTTTGCTTTCCCAAATAAATCTCCATGCCTCTACTGATGCATGCTAAAATTATTTTCCATCATATATGTAAAAGATCCCATTGGTCATGAGCTGAGGTCCCTCTCTCTAAGGAAATTCCTCAAGTCCCTTCTAGAAACATCCCTTCTCCTATGATGAAACCAGTAGCCATCTCTAAGGAGAAGGAGACTTGATGGTTCATGACTTGCTTCACCTGAATCTGTAGTTGGAATTTCAGGGAAAATCTCAGCAGCTGCCTGGAGAAATTTTAAATTTCAGTTTTTTCTTCTTAACTTTTGTAGTCACAAATACCTAAAAATGCTTTATTTCTTAGAAAAAAATTTTTTGTTTTGTTTTGGTATGGGAACTGAGGGATTCTGTTGGGCATTGCAACAGGGTGCACACTGAGAACTGTTTTTTTTAGATTTTGAGGAGGTAGATTCCTTTGCAGTCCCAGGTGGTCTAAGGATAGAAGCTATCTTTGATTTTGGAACTGAAAACAAACATGTCTAGCAAATAGGTTTATTTGTTTGGAGAGCTCTTTTGAGTTTGGTTTGATTTAGAAAAAAAAATATAGTGTTCCTTAACTAAAAGTGCACTCTGATTTAATGCAACTATTTTTATATGAAAGTTGGTTAACAGGGTAAACCAATGGCTACAACCTCAAATTTACCCAATATTGTAGAGAATTACATTTTCCCAAGCATGTCTCTTGCCTCAGTCATCAAATGAACCTTTATAAAAACACATAGACAAAATTATTCAAAATTGCTTTATTTTAAGCAAATATTTTTTTCTCTGCTAAATTTGTCCTTGGAAAAGAGAACTTTCCCTGAGGGATCCTGAAAGTTATCACTGGAGAAGCAGAGAAAACACAGCTCAGAATGGGTTGGGTTCTTGACTTACATCATGGAAAATAATTTTAGGATAAGCTAGTCAGAGATTCACAATAGGCCAATTATGGAATCAACCTGGATGTCTGTGAATAGAGGAATGGACAAAGAAAATGTGGTACATACATACACACAATGGAATTTTTCTAAGCTTTAGAGAAGAATTATGTCATTTGTAGGAAAATGGATGGAACTAGAGAATTTTGTGCTATGTAAGATGAAGTCAGTCTCAGAAAGTCTAAGGTCATATATTTTCTCTTATATGCAGGAGCTAGAGAGAAATAGGAAGCACAAGGACTTTATGATAAATGAGGAGAGAGACTTTAGAAGAATTGTGGAAGGGGTTGGGGAGGGAGGTGGGAGGAGAAAGGAGGCTTGAGGAAGAGAACAGTTGAATTCATGTCATGTCCATATATAAATGTACCACAAAAGTCTCAACAGCATGTATGGGGGAGGGGACCCAGAAGGAAACACACTAAATGCTATGTGCATATATGTTTGTATGACATTGAGACTCACTATGATGTATAATTACAATGCATCAATAATATTATATTTTTGAGAAAAAATATTCAAGAAAGAATGTGGGCCACTGCCAAAATGAGAGACTTACCTTTGGGATTCACAGATTTTCTTTTAAGGGATGCCTAGCAAGGAGTGGGTATGGGAGGGTATATGAGGATGACATCAGTCTGGTAATAATAAATTTACTTAGGGTGTTTTAGTCATTTTCCAGGTCATGATGGTGTCTTCATTGTTTATTCAATAGATACCTCTTTTGTTTAAATAATGTAGAGCTTAGGATGTGTAACAGTAATTAGGTAATTATTATAAGTGAATGAATTTGTTTTGGTGGTCCAGTCACTTTTTAGGATTTTTTATATCTGCTATATAATCAATAGATTACATCTTTGAGGATAATTAAGAGTGTAGAGTATCTATCACAAGTGAATGAGTAAAGATATGTAAATTTCCCAAACACTTGGAAGTGACAGGTCTTGCTTAGAAAGTAAGAAATTTTAGCACAAAGCTTTCATATTAAAATTACATTTACTCATTTTTCTTCATGTCTCTGCTCTATTTCTTCTAGTTTTTATTTATTTTATATTATTTCAATTTGCTTTGAATTCCATGTGCTTAATTATATATATTTTGATTGATTCAAAGATTTTCATACTTTGTATTTGCGCTCTCTCTCTCTCTCTCTCTCTCTCTCTCTCTCTCTCTCTCTCTCTCTCTCTCTCTCTCTTTCTCTCTCTTTGAAAACTTGAACCAAAAACTGGTATAAATTTTCTACATGGTCTTAATTTTGGAAATGTAAATGTAAAATTTACCAATTCCTTAAGGTTGTATCAAATAACACTTCTGGGTTTTAAACAAGCAAATGATAAAACTAAGCTTTGGAACTTTTCTGTTTGTGTCAATATTATTATATTATTACATATTCTTTGTTTATAATTTACCAAAGTGGCTTATAGATAATTAAGCACAAAACTTAATACTTGTTAAGTTAGTCCAAAGAACTCTTGATTTACATTACTTTAGTGAATCCATAACAAATTAATTTGAACTTGTTGATAATAAGCATATTTCTTAATATTTAGTAACTAATTTTTTCTGGCTTATTAGCCAGTTGTGATATTTACTTCAAGCCACTTAAAATATTGTTATAATTTGGATTTAAAATGTCTTCCAGACCCAACTCCTCCATGATGGAGGTGGAACTTGGTTGCCAGGAAAGAATCCCTGTGTGTGTGGCTGGGCACAGTTCCTTCCTGGACCAGCTGCTATAGCTTTCTTTTTTTTTTAATCCCTTGTTGCCTTGAGCTTATAAGAAGGTCTATAGATTTTTGTGTTTCTTGCCCTAATGCCCTAAAACCCTGTAGCTAGGCCTAGCTTCTGCTTGGCAGCTGGTCTAAAATGATCTCTCTCTCTTTTTCTCTCATCTATCTTCATCAAAAGCAAATAAACCTTCCTCTACATTGTAGTACTCAGGCATTTTGGATACCTCATAAGAATGCTAAATTGTAAGAAATAAAAATAATCCTTTCTATCAAAGTTATAAAGTCATATAAAAACTGACCAGTATCCATTTAACAGTAGATTAGGAATCCTTTTTGATACTTTTTGGTATACATATCTGTATGCTCTGCTCTCAGAGGTATAGGTTTCCTATTTCTTCTTTGTTCTAAAATAAATACATAATGCTTGCCTAATGAGAAACTAGCCAACCGAATTCGGTTGTGAGGTCTTACCCCAGCCTCTGAGGTATAACAACATGGCCTATGCATTGGAAGGATAAAAGGAAGTGTGGTGCAGTTGCCCCAATTTTATGGTATGCATGCACCTTTCTGTGCATAAGTAAAGTACTTTGATGAATTAGTTTTGAGTTCATTAGCACTTATTTAATATTTCCCTAAAATCTGTTTTTTTAACAGACTAAAACATATAAAACCAATATTTTTTATGCACAAGCCACTTTTGAGAAAAAGTAACATAAAATGTTAACTATGCTTGATTTTTATGTGTAATCTAGAAATAGCTGTTAGAATAGTTAGATATACAGAAGACACTTATAAATGCTCAATCTATTTTGTGTGTCTCGTACTGAGGATTGAACCCAGGAGCATTCTAACTCTGAGCTACATCTCCAGTGTTTTTTTTTTTTTTTTTAAACAAGGTCTTCATAGGTTGATGAGAGTCTTACTATTTGCTGAGGCTGTCCTTGAACCAGCAATCCCTTTGTTTCAGCCACCCATATACTGGGATTATAAGCACACACCACCACATCTGGCATTCAGTCCATTTTTAACAAGTTATCTTGCTATAAAAGCCCATCAATGATCTTTAAATAAAACTGATATTTTCCAGATATACTTATTTATGTGGCCTAATGCCAAGAGTCCATGAAAAAAAAAATGGGCTTACTTGCTTCTTTGTAATAAACAAGCTACCACCATTTATTATATATTCTTTGCTTGGATTCAATTCTAAAACATGTAGTTGTAAATAATTTTGTTTTTACATAAACCTTAGATTCATAGCTAAAAACCTTAGACATTTTCACACATCAAATATATTTTTATAAATGTGTAGTGCTTATATCTATGATTCATGATTCATCTAAAATATTAATTGTTCAATAGGAAGGGTTAAATGAGAAATGTGTGCATGTTTGCCTTTACCAGCTTGTACCTAACAAAGATGAATGATTATAATGCACCAATAAAAAAATTAAAAAAAGAAATTCAAAAGAGAGCTTAGGCACTAAAATATCTCAACTGAGTTTAGACTGTATTCTAGAAGTGTTTAAACTTAAATGTTATTTAAAACATACTGGCAGAATTCTTTTCTTTTTTTTTTTTTTTTTTTTTTTTTTTCTTGTGGTCCTGGAGATTGAACTCAGGGGCACTTTTCATTCTAACTACACTCTAGCCCTTTTTTATTTTTTATTTTAAAACATGGTTTCTCTGAGTTGTTGATGGTTTCCCAGAGTTTCTAAGGCTGATCTCACACCTGCAATTTTCCTTCCTCAGCTTCTCAAGTACAAGTATTACAGGCTTGCTCCAATTTGGCAGTCTGGCATTATTATCGAACTCAAGTAATTAAATTTATTTGATCTTTCTTTCTTTTTTCTAGGTCTAAGATAAATAATCACAAAATAGCAGATGATTTAAAATGTTATGTGTGTTTCTGTTTCTAGTTTCTAGAATGACATAATTTCATAATGAGCTAAAATTATGTTTTTGTGTTGTAAACTGATCATAAATCCTAGCAATGCTTTCAGAAGTATACTTTCCATTTATTTATATCTTTATTTAGTAACCTAAATGTTATGTCCATTAACAGAATTTTGATTATTATATTATATATTAGATATAAAACTTTTGGTGTGCAATACCTTTTTTTAAAGATATTAGCTTTTAAAACTAACTTGCCTCATGTATTTTCACAGTCCCCTCATTAGAAAAGGTTCATGCTGATATACAAATCTTAAACTTGTGATTTTCAAAAATAAAATTAATGTTAATTAGCTCTCAGTAAAAACAGATTAAAAGCCTGTTTGCAATTCTCTGCAACTTAATATCAGTCCTGCTGCTAACCTAGTGTTAAAAATGAGTTTATATAATGTTCTAATCAGCAAGGTACTTCACTGCCTTCTTAAAATGTCCCTCAAAGCCATTAAATGAAACTTGTGTTATGTCTGATGTCAAATTTTAATATGCTGAAATTAAATGTTAAAGAATGTTTTTTGCTAGGAAAAATATAGATGATTTTTGTCAGTAAATTCAGATCTATCTTTCTAGTATGGTATGATACCTGTGTTTTTTATTAAGGATTTGTATTATGATAGGTGTATTTTCCCTCTATTTTTATTTACATGATAATTGGGTAATAATAAGCTGACTTGGTGTTTTGAGTAATGACTAAATTGTAGAGAAAATAAAAGTAACTTTTCTGGAGTACTGGAGGTTGAGCTCAGAGGCATTCTAACTCTAAACTACACACCCAGGCCTATTTATTTATTTTTATTTTGAAGCAGGGTCTTGCTAAGTTCCTGACAGTCTCACTAAGTTTCTGAGGTTTCCTCAAATCTGCAATACTCCTGTGTCAACCTACCAAGTTGAGATTTCAGGCATGTACTACCATGCCTAGCTGGAACATAACTTTTAAAATGCCTTTATAGGTAGGATTCAACAGTTGGGTAATGGTTGAACTTAGCAAAATTTACATTTTTATCTATAATTTATATTAATTTATCTATACAATTTATCTATAGTCATAATACTGTGCAATAGCATATTGATCACTGTCATTTACTAACCATGAGTGAACCTTTCTATATCACAAACCCACTTTCTAACCTCTGTTAAACACTATTCTCAGTTTTTACAAAATCAACTTTTTAAGGTTCCAACCAAGCATGCTTATGCAATACTTGACTTTTGATACCTGGCTTGTTTCATTTAACATGATGATCTCAAGTTTTATCAATTTGTCACAAATGGCAGAATTTAATTCTATTTGTGTTTGAATGATATCCCATTGTTTACATATGTGACTTTTTAAAATTCATTCATCAGTTGATAGACATGTGTATTGTTTCCATTTCTTCATTTTTGTGAATAGTATTTCAGTAAACATGGGACTGCAGATATTTCTTCAATATACCTATTTTATTTCATTTAGATAGATACTATTAGTCAGTTTTGTTTTGATGTGACAAAACACTTGAGAAGAAAAACCAGGGGAGGAGCCCAAGATGGTAACTGAGAGAAACATCTCATGTCAGGCGTTGTAAAACTCAAATCAAAACTGCCATAAAAGTAGCTTCTTGATGGAAAAAAGTGGTGGACAAAGTAATAAAAATTGAAATACAGCTGAACAAAACCCAGAAAGCAGACCAGGGAGAACATTGGTGCATACCACAGTGGAACAGCCACCATTGAGCCACCCACAGAAAGGGGTAAACTAGTACTGAGTCATCTAGGGATCTCCTGCATACCCAATGACTAGATGTGGAATAAGCAACTACAGAACTCCACACCCTAATCAGGCAGCATATCCCTGCATGATTGACAGTGACCAGAATACCTGGGACAATAATCTTAAGCCTGTGACAAGAACAACCTAGATCACCTCTACCTCTAGAGCTAGAGGAGCACTCAATTATGTTGAACCAGAGGGGTGAACCACCAGAAATGACTGCCAAACACCAAGAATAAACTCACCTCAGTTATAGAAGAAACAGCTCAACACATCGCACTCATGCCTCTGAGATGAACCCCCAGAATAGAAGCAAGAAATAGACCTTAGAAGTTAACACCCAAAACCCACTAATGGTAGCAATGCAGTGGCCAGAAGGAGACCTAGAATAATTGTAACTCAGTACAAGATACTGTACACAGAGATAAAATAGAAAGAATAAACCTGTAAATTCATAGAAATTTTGCAAAAGCAGCAAAGATATAAACCTAAGAAAAACAACAAAAAAATCATGGAAAGGAAAAATAGTAAAGAAACAATAAGCTACCACAATCCCACAATAACAGAACTCACCAACACAGAATTGCAGAAATTACCAGAAGAACAATACAAATATTTAATAGTAGAAATGATACAAAAATTTTTAAAAACAATGCAGACCCAGCAAGAAAGAAATAAAGGAACAAATTAAGAAAGAATCTGATATCCTGAACAGGAATAAAAGAGAAGCCTTAAAGAAAGTGAAGGACATGAAAGATACAATAATTGAAGTGAAGGCATCAATACAAATTATAAACAGTAGATTAGACCAAATGGAAAATAGAATACCACTCTTAGAAGATGACCAATCCAAAAATTACTACATAGTTCATAATTAAAAAAAAATTGAGAGCATGAAATGGACATCGACGAGATCTGAGCCAATTTTAAAAGAGCTAACCTAAGAATGATAGGCATAGAAGAGGCAGTAGAAGTTTAAACTAAGGGACTCAACCACCTGTTCAAATAAGTAATATCAGATAATTTAACAAGCATAGAAAGAGAAGTCAATATATAGGTATAGGAAACATATAGACCCCCTATAGAAAAGATCAAATAAAAGGTTCACCATACTACATCATAATAAAATTGACTAATGTAGAGGCCAAGGAGAGAATTTCAAAGGCAACAAAAGTAAAAGACCAACTAACATTTAGAGACAAACCAATTAGAATCAGTCAAGACCACCTAAAACAAGCCATGAAAGACAGGATTATCTGGAGCAAAATATTACAAACTCTGTAAGAAAATAACTTGCAGCTAAGATTCTCCTACCCAGCAAAACTATCTTTCAAAATAATCAGGGAAAAAAAAAAACTTCCATGACAAATAGAAGCTGAAAGAATTTGTCTTCTAAACCAACACTAGAGGAAATACTCAAAGAGATTAACTACAAGGAAGAACTAACAAGTAAACATCAGAGCCAGAGAAACAATAATTTCCAGGTAGCAAACAACTAAGGAAAGAAGAACAACTTTACCAAAACCAGAAATTAAACCTCAAAATGTTAGGAATTAAAATTCATCTCTCAATAATCACACTGAATATAAGTGGCCTCAATTCCCCAATAAAAAGACACAAGGTAGCAAACTGAGTAAAATCCAAAATCCATCTATATGCTGCCTGCAAGAAACACCCTTACAAGCAAAGATTCCCACAAACTAAAGGTGAAGGGCTGGAGTAAAGTAATCCATGCCAATGGAACACAAAACAAGCAGGAGTAGCAACTATGATATCAGACAAATTAGACTTCAATTGTAAGCTTATCAAAAGAGACAGAGCAGGTCATTTTTTACTAGTAAAAGGAACAATTCAGCAAGAAGAAATAACAATAGTCAACATTTATACCCTAAACATAGATGCAGCCACTTTCATAAAACAAAATCATTGTAATATAAAGTCACACATAGGTCCCAATACAATAATACTGGGACACTTCAATATTCCTCTCATATCACTAGACTGATCTTCTAGACAAAAGGTCAGTAAAGATGTCTCAGACCTAAAGAATACCATAAACCAAATGTACCTATTATATACATACAAAATATTTCACCCAACTACAACTAAATTCACATTTTTTTCAGCTGCCCATGGAACCTTCTTCAAAATACACCACATTCTGAGCCACAAAGTGAGAACCAACAAATTAAAAAAAAAAGTAACATAGTTCTCTGCATCTTTTCAGATCACAATGGAATGAAACTAAAAATCAACTATAAGAATACCCAGAGTACCCATATAAACACATGGAGACTGAACACCACACTGCTGGAGGAGGAATGGATCATAGAAAAAATAAGAGAAGAAAATTAAAAAAAATTCTTAGAAATCAATGAAAATAGAGATACAACATATCAAAACCTCTGGAATACCTTGAAGGCAATACTAAGAGAAAAATTTATAGCATTAAGTGCCCACATAAGAAAAACAGAAAATCACCAAATAAATAACTGGATAGAGTTCAAAACCCTTGAAGAACAGGAACTATCAACCCTGAAGGTAGAAGAAGAAAGGAAATAATTATTAAAATCAGAGGAGAAATTAATGAAGTAGGAAATTTTAAAAAAAAATACAAATAATCAACAAAACCAAAAGCTGGTTTCTTGAAAAAAAAAAAAAAAAAAGATAGATAAACCATTAGCCAACCTAACCAAAAGAAAGAGAGAATCAACCCAAATTAACTAAATAAGAGATGAAAAAAGGTGATATTACCACTGACAGTGTGGAAATACGGAGGAAGGTAAGAAACTATTTTGAAAAATTATACTCCAACAAAATGGAAAATCTAGAAGAAATTGACAAATTTCTAAACACATACAACCTTCCTAAATTGAGTCAAGAAGATATGGAAAACAAACTGACCAATAGCAATCAAAGAGATAGAAGTAGCAATAAAGAGTTTACCATTGAACAAAAGCCCTGGGCCAGATGAGTTCTCAAGTGACTTTTATAAAACATTTATGGATGAGATAATCCAAATACTCCTCAATCTTTCCCATGAAATAGAAAGAAACTGGACTCTCCCAAACACATTCTATAAACCCAAAATCGCATTAATACAAAAACCAAAAAAAGACAGCTCAAGAAAAGAAAACTCTAGCCCTAAATTGCTAATGAGCTTAGATGCAATACCTCTAAACAAAATACTAGCAATGTGCATTCAAAAATACATCAAGAAAATTATACACACCATGACCAAATTGGGCTCATCCCAGAGATACAAGGCTGGTTCAACATACAAAAAACAGTCCATGCAATTCACCACATAAACAGAATCAAAGACAAAAATTGCATGATCATTTTAATATACGCTGAAAAAGAATTTTATAAAATCCAATACCCATTCATGCTAAAAGCACTGGAGATAATTGGTGTTGAAGAAACATACCTCAACATCATAAAGGCAATATACAAGAGGCCCACTGCTGACGTTATATTAAATAGGGAAAAACTGCAAGAGTTCCTAATAAAAACAGGAACAAGACAAGGATATCCATTATCACTACTTCTGTTTAATATAGTATTTGAAATTCTAGCTAGAGCAATAAAGCAAGAGAAAAAAAAACCAAGGGCATACAAATAGGAAAAGAAGAACTAAAATTAGCTCTTTTTGCAGATGACATTTTACTTACTATAGTTAGAAGAGTCAACAAACTTTACCAAAGGTTTATAGAACTGATCAAGAAATTCACCAAAGTGTCTGGATAAAAAATCAATCTTAACAATCAGAAGCTTTCCTGTATGCCAACCATAAATATGCTGAGAAAGGAATGTAGAAAGCAGTACCAATGGAGCAGAATAGAAGATTCAGAAACAAACCCAGACACTTATAGTCAATTGATTTTTGGCAAGGGAGCCAAAAACATACACTGGAAAAAAGGCAACCTCTTCAACAAATGGTATTGGCAAATCCCATTACCCATATGCAGAAAAATTGCAATAAACTCCACATTCTCATCCAGCACAAGAGTCAATTCAAATTGGATAAAAGACCTGAGAGTCAAGCCAGAGATCTTGCAGCTACGTGAAGAGGGCATAGCATCAACTCTTCAACACATAGGCATGGGTAAAAACTTTCTCAACAAGACCCCAAAAGCACAAGCAAAAAAGGAAGATCAATACATGGGATTGCATTAAACTGAAGAGCTGTGCAGCAAAGTAAACTATCAAGAACTGCAACAGAGAGCCCAAAGAATGGGAGAAATTTTTTGCCAGCTACTCCTTCTGATAGAGGACTAATATCTAGAATATACAAGGAACTCAAGAAACTCAACACTAAGAAAACAAATAATCCAATCAAAAATGGGCAAATGATCTAAATAGACACTACACAAAAGAAGAAATACAAATGACCAATAAATGTATGAAGAACTGTTCAACATTATTAGCAATCAGAATGAAGCAAATCAAAACTACTCTGCGATTTCACCTATCACCAATTAGAATGGCAATTATCAAAGTCATAAATGACATCAAATGCTGGTGAGGGTGTGGAGAAGTCCTAATACATTGTTGGTTGGATTGCAGATTAGTGCAATAACTTTGGCAAAGAGGATGGAGGATCCTCAGATGAATGGAAATTAACCTACTATATGATCCAGCAATACCACTTCTGGGTATCTACCCAAAAGAATGGAAACCAAACTATCAGACCAATGCATTTGTATCTATATTTATAGCTACAGGATTCACAATGTCCAAACTGTGGAACTATCTAAGATATCCATCAATAGATTAAAGGATTAAAAAACTATGGGATATGCACACAATGGAATTTTACTCAGCCATAATGAAGAACAAAATCATGTCATTTGCAGGGAAATGAATGGATGGATGGAACTGAAAAACATGTTAAATGAGTTTAGTCAGTCACAAAAAGTAAAAGATTGTATGCTCTCCCTAATATTCAGAAGCTAGGGAGAAAGTAGTTTATAAGAAGGACTCTGGATGAAGGATAAACCTTAGATGAGCAAAGAAGGTGAATTAACTGAAGATGATGGGGGGAGGGAAATACCCCAATGCACATGATGTACTTTCACAAACATATCAAAGTCAATCACTAGACTGTAGATGAGAAGGAGGGAGGGGAGAGGGAGCAAGGTGGGAATTGAGGAAGGGTTAAATGAGAGATGTGTGTGTGTATGCATTTGACAGCTTGTGCCTAAAAAATGAGTATGATTACAATGCATCAATAAAAAAATAAAATAAAAACAAAATTCCTGAGAAAATATACTTAACAGAGGAAAGATTTGTTTTGGCTTACAGCTGCAGTGGTTTTAGTCAATGGTCACTTGATTATTTTTCTCTGGGCCTTTGCTGTGGAAGATCATCATAGTGAAGGATGAGGAGGACTCTGGCAGAGCTGCTCACCTCATGGAAACAAGGAAGCAGAAAGAAAATGTGGTGGGGACAATATATACCCTTCACAGACATGCCCCCAGCAGCACACTTTCTCTAACTAGATCCCAACTCCTAAAGTTTTCCATATCCCATCATTGTCACCAGCTGAGGACCAAGAACTCAACACAAGAGACTTTGGAGAGTATTTCATATCCAAATTAAAATAGTGAAATTTTTGAATCATACAGAAGTTCTGTTTTTAATTTTTAAAGAAACCTTCATAACATGTTTTCATAATGGCTATACTAATTTCTGTTCCCATCAGTATTGTGCAAATGTTCCCTTTTCCACACATGGCCATTAGTAATGCCACACACCCCCACACATGACTTCAGATAACCAGGCATATGTCTAAAAATTGCACTTTTTTTAAGCTTTCTAGTTTTTTTCTTGAGTGGTAGGCCTGTGGCAAGCACTTTCACACTATAGTATGTATGTATATTTGAAATATATTTATTTATTTTTATTTTATCTTAAATTCTGAAGATAATCACAAGATCATTTCAATAGATGTTAAGAAAAGAATCTGACAAAGTCAACACCTATTCATGCTAAGAGCACTGCAGAGAATTGAAATAGAAGGAACATACCTCAACAACATAAAGGCAATATACAATAGGCCCACAGTCAAAATCATATTAAATGGGGGAAAACTGCAAGAGTTCCCACTAAAAACAGGAACAAGACAAGATGTCCACTATCACTAATCCTTTTCATTATAGTATTTGGGACTCTAACCAGAGCAATAAGGCAAGAGAAGGAAATCAAAGGAGCACAAACAGAAAAAGAAGAAATAAAATTATTTCTATTTGCAGATGACATAATATATTTAGAAAACTCAACAAACTGAATCTAAGGTTTATAAAACTGATTAACAAATTTAAAAAGTTTAAGTAAAGTGTCTAGATACACAATTAATCTAAAAAATCAGAAGCTTTCCTGTATGCCAACCATAAATCCACAGAAAAAGACATCCAGAAAACATTTATACTCACGATATGCCCAAACAATAAAATACTTAAGAATATACCTAATCAAGGAGGTAAAATACCTCTACAAGAAAAAAAAAAGATTTAAAACAGAAATTGAAGCTGGGTGTGGTGACACACTCTTGTAATCCCAGTACTTTGGAGGCTGAGACTGGAGGATCCGGGTTCATGGCCAGCCTCAGCTACTTAGTGAGGCCCTCCACGACTTAGTGAGACCCTGTTTCAAAATAAAAAATAAAAAATAGGACTGGCAGTGTAGCTCAAAGGTATAATACCCCTGGGTTCCATACCCAATACCACACAAACAAAAAAATGGGCCATTCTCCAAAAAATGATCTATATATTCAATCTGATACCCACTAAGTTATCAATTTCATTACTCATAGACATAGAAAAATCAGTCCTTAAATTCACATGGAACAGCAAAAAGCCCAGGATAGCCAAAATAGTTCTCAGCAACAAGAACCATAGAAGAGGCATCACAACATCTGACTTCAAACTATATTACAAAGCCACAGTAATAAAAACAGCATGGTATTGGTACAAAATAAGACAGGTAGACTATTGAGCAGAATAGAAGACTCAGAAACAAATCTTCATACTTGAAACTAATTGATTTTTTAAAAAGGAGACAGAAGCATACACTGGAAAAAGATAGCCTCTTTAACAAATGCTGTTGGCAAAATGGGTTATCTGTATGCTGAAAAATTAAAATAAACCTCACTTCTCCCCCCTGCATAAGAGTCAACTCAAGATGGATGAAAGACTTAGAAGTCAGGACAGAGATCTTTCAGCTACTTGAAGAGGGCATAGGCCCAACACTTCAACAGAGGTAGAATGCCCCTAGGTTCAATCCCCAGTACCACAAATAAATAAATAAATAAATAAATAAATAAATAAATAAATAAATAAGAAATTGAAGATCTTAGAAGATGGAAAGACCTCCCATCCTCTTGAATACCAAAAGTGAACTACATATTAAATGAAATACCCATTAAATTGCCAAAGTCATTCTTCACAGATATAGAGAAATCAGTCCTTAAATTAATGTGGATCAACAAAACCCCCAGAATAGCCAAAGTAGTTCTCTGCAACAAGAACCATGCAGGAGGTATCACAATACCTGACTTCAAACTATACTACAAAACCACAGTAATAAAAACAGCATGGTATTGGCACAAAAACAGACACATGGACCAATGGAGCAGAATAGAAGACTCAGAAATAAATCCACACACTTACTGCCAATTGATTTTTGACAAAGAGGCCAAAAACATACACTGAAAAAAATGTCCTCTTTTACATATGATATTGGCAAAACTGGTTAAGCATATGCAAAAAAATAAAATTAAAGCCCACTTTCTCACCCTGCATAAGAAGTCAATTCAAGATGGATCAAATACATGGAAATTAGTCCAGAGATCTTGTAGCTACTTGAAGAGGGCATAAGTCTAAAAGTTCAACACATATGCACAGGTAAAAACTTTCTCAAAAGACTCCTCAGGCACAAGAAATTAAATGTAGGATCAATACATGGGATTGCATTAAACTGAAGAGCTTCTGTGCAGCAGAGTATTCTATCAAGAACCTTAACAGAGAGCCAACAGAATGGGAGACTTTTTTTTTTCTTTTTTGCCAGCTGCTTCTCTGAAAGAGGTCTAATATCTATAATATAGAGAGAAATCAAGAAACTCACTGATAAGAAAACAAATAAATTAAAAATAGGCAAGTGAACTAAATAGACACTTCAAAAAAGAGGAAATACAAATGGTCAATAAATTTATAAAAAATATTCAACATCATTAGCAGAGAGATGTAAATCAAAATTACCCTGAGATTTTAGCTAACCCCAGTTAGAATGTCATTAAAATGACTAAAAAACACAAACAATAACAAATGCTAGTAAGGATGTGGAGAAGTCAGAACTTTAATACATTGTTGGTGGGATTGGAAATTAGTCAAACCACTTTGAAAAACAGTATTTAAAATCCTCAAAAGAATGAGAATGGACTATCATTGTCACTTTTGGTGATATCTTCTGTTGACTTTAACTTTCTCTGTTTCTCTTGAAATATTATGTTTCTCCTTGCTGTTATTTCTTTTAGGGTAGTGGTTTTACTCCTAAGTCAACTGATTTTGTTACATTGTTTTCTTTTTTTATTGTAATAATTCGTGCTTTGTATATATACATTTTTGTTAGGTACAAATTGATAAAGACAAATGTGCACACATTTCTCATCTGACACTTTCCCCAATTCCCACCCCCCTCCCTTGCCCTCCCTCCCTCTCAAGTTCAGTTCAGTGAATGATCTTGATATAATTGTGTAAGCCAAATATTGTATATTTAGCTGAGTTTGTGTATACAGGGAACAGGAAGGTATAAAAAGTATATAAACTTTTAATTGATTAAAATTCATAATTCTGTATTGCATCAGATTTGATAAACCATTACTATTTTTCTTTTCAGATGTTACAACACTACCAATGGAGGAGTCTAATCATAGGATACTTAAACGTTCTTATCTAATTATACCTATATATTATATCTGTATCATTCATGAGTCAGGTTTATTTCCTTTTCCCTTGATTATCTGTCATATTTTCTTTCATTTTTTCCTTAATATTTATTTTTATGGAAAAGTTTAGGAAAATATATTAACAATATAAATAACAATCTATTAGAGACAGATTTTTCCTTCTTATGTTAGGTACATAGGTTGAAAAAAATGACAACATCTGTCTAATTGGAAAATAGGCTAGATTAATTCTGAGACAAAAAAACAGTAAGATTAATTTTTATCTGTTTGTGGGGATACAAATCTTTCAGGTTTCTTAGTGATTTTGACATATTTATAATTCCATAAGGGAATCCTATCTACCTTTAGAACTTTTCAGCTAACAATCCCCACTTTCCATCCCACGCAGCTTCAAGAAGTGTTTTATAAAAAAGTCCTTCAAAGCAAAACAGATTAATACTGAGGTCAACATTCGTAGAGTACACTTAAAGTTAAACAAATATTAAATGATTGATAATAGACAGATAAATAGGAGTGGAAAAGAGAAATATTTATACAGTTTATGAAATGACAGTAACTATGGATGTTATAATAAAGTACTACAAATTGGGTGGCTTAGAACAACAAAATGAAGTGTTTCAAAATTTTGGTAGCTAATAGTCTAAGTTCAAGGTGGTAGCTTCATTCCAACGACTGTAGAAGAGATATGAATTCTACTCTTCTTTTCTGGCATTTGGTAGTTTGCTGAGAGTCTTTGGCAATTTTTCTTTTCCTTCTGTCATTCCAGTCTCTGCCGTCACTTCCACATGATATTCTCCCAGCTTGCATGTCTGTCTTTCAATTTTTATTTTACATAAAAATACAGGTTAGTTTGTTTCAGTGTCCATTTTACTTTCATATGGCCTTTATTGACCTGTAACTAATTAGTTACATGTAAAATAAACTTTTTCCAGGAAACAATATTTACGTTCCTAAGAACTAGTTGTTATAACTTTAACAGACAAATATGAGAAGGATAAAATCCAATCTACAACTACCTAATATATTCCTTGAGTCATAATTATGACTCTATTAAAATTTTTATGATATTCTAAAATTAAAAATGATTGATGATGTAATATGAGAATAATATTGAAAGACCATGACAGCAGCAATTTACAAAACAAATGGGAATGGAGCAGTGTTTTATGGGAGTGAAATTTGAGGCACAGAGAAAACTTAAGAAATATATAGAGAAATATAATGGAATAGTAATGTCTTAGATCAATATAATAGCACAACTAATTAATAAACAACTGCTTTGAATCTCCTGATGTGAGACTCAAAAGTAATTCTGGATTGGAAAGTTGAGTTGAAATAAAAATACTTCCACTTACCTTTTTGGTGAAGGTTATCATTTTGCTTTTATAGCTACTTAGCTTTCTCTCTCTCTCTCTCTCTCTCTCTCTCTCTCTCTCTCTCTCTCTCTCTCTCTCTCCCCTCTCTCTCTTTCTCCTGTCTGTAAATTGAATAGCAGATAGTCATATTTTTAACAACTGCCTTTTTAGTGACAATGGAGATTGAAGCCAAGGACATTATACTTATGAGATACACCCAAGCCCTATTTTATTGTTATTTTGAAACAAAGTCTTGGTAGATTGATGAGAATCTTATGGCTTGGTGAGGCTGTACTCAAATCTGTGATCCTCCAGTCTTAGCTTCCCAACTATTGGGATTATAGGCATGTGACCACGCCTGGCAAACAATTGCTTTTAACTTTTAAAATTTTTAATTCATAATAGTTGCCATTCTAATTGTGGTTAGGTGAAATCTCAGGGAAGTTTTGATTTGTATTCATCTGATTGCTAATGATGTTGAAGATTTACTCATATATTTGTTGGCCGTTTGTATTTCTTCATTTGTTAAGTGTCTATTTCTTTTATGTGCCTATTTTTTGAGTGGATTATTTGCTTTTTTTAGCAGTTAGTTTCTTTAGTTATTTTTATATTCTAGATATTAGCCCTCTATCAGAGGAGTAGCTAGCATCTCCTATTATGTTGGTTCTCTCTTGAGGTTCTTGATGATTTATTTTGCTGCAGAGAAGCTCTTCAGTTTAATGTAATTCCACATATTAATCCTCATTTTAATTACTCGTGCCTTGAGGTCTTGTTGAGGAGATTTTTACCCATGCCTATATGTTCAAGTCTTTGTCCTATTCCCTCTTCAAGTAACTGCAAATTCTATGGTCTAATTTTCAGGTCTTTGATCCATATTGAAAACAAACAATAATACATGCTGATGAGAATGTGGAGAAGTAAGAAATTTGATACATTGTTTTTGGAATTGCAAATTAGTGTAAGCACTTTGGAAAACAGTGTGGAGGATCCTCAGAAGAATGGAAATGAACCTATTGTATGACTCAACTATACCACTCCTGGGTACCTGTCCAAAAGAATTGAAAACAGACAACCACATTAATACATGCATATCTAAGTTTATAGCTCCACAACTCATAATAGCCAAACTATAGAATGAGCCTAGGTGTCCATTGACAAATGAATAGAATTCAAAATTATGGGATATATACACAATGGAATTCTATTTAAGCATACAAGGAACAAAATTATGTCATTTGTAGTGAAATGGATGGAATTGAAGAATATTATGCTAGATGAGATTAGTCAGTCACAAAAAGTGATGGGACAGATATTCTCCCTCCTATTTGGAATCAAGGGAGAAATTGTGACACAGGAGAGACTCCAGACAAAGGAGGAGAAACTTTAATAGAGTGAAGGATGGAATCTAACTGAGGTAGGTGGGAGAGGGGAGGAAGACATGAAGAGAGAAACATCTCAAAGAACATTACATACATACACAAACTTATCAAAGCAATTCATTGTTCTGAGCACAGGAACATGAAGAAAGAGAGGCAGTGGGATGGGAACTGGGAGAGGGGGAAAGGGTTCAATGAATGCTGTGTGCATGTTTGCCTCTATCAACCTGAACTGCATCAAGATGTATGATTACAATGCACCAATAAAAAAATTCAATTCAGATTTTGGGCTTTGTAAGTGAGTAATTGTTGAGAGAAGCAGTCACATGTACTATTATTTTTTCTCTCTCTTTTTTCATTCATATATATTTAAGAAAATGGTGATTGTATGTATATAAAAATGAAGACTTTATAATTTATGGTTAACTAGAAGATTGGCAGAACACATGTGCTAAATAAGCTTGTAAGTAAAGTAAGTGAGTAAAACTATGCCAGATATTGTGAATTCTAATATGTTAATATCTTCATCTATATATTGTCTCTACCTGCTGATATTGACACTTGTTTTTATACATCTCATGGAAGGGAATGTAAGAATATGGATTATATCTTAGAAATTGCTTTCTTCAATGTATGTGAAGAAAAAATGAAGCAACAAAAGTATACACTACTACTGTGAACACCTGGGAAAGCATTCAGTGATTAAATTTATTCAAGCTCTTAAACAAAACAAAAGCATAAAAGTTGATGGCCTAGGACACATTATTTAAAGTTAATGGGGATTATAAAGTAGAAAAAAAACTAGTAAAGGAGAGATTAATTAAAAGCTACTACATTTTGAAACCAATTCAAGAGAACTGAAGTGAAATTCATTGCATGGTATTGGCAAATGCATGAGAAATGATTGCAAAAATTTTTGAGACATGCTCTTCACTATAGTAAAAAATAATGTGTGCTTACAAGTTTTATTTATTTCTAGACTTGTGTTAAAGAAATAGAAGAATAGTAAGACAAAAAAATTTCCAATATATAAAACTATCCAGTGATATATTGGGAAGAAATGTGTTGAAGTGAGAAATAATAGTTCTTGCCAATAGAAAAAAAAATGGCTTTATTCCCCAGGTGTACTGCTTGATAACTAGATTAAGCCTCTGTTTCTTAGGTATTGCATTTGCAAAAAATGCACAACCATGTTTGCCTGCTGTCTAAGAATGCTGCTTTAAATGAGGTATTGCTTGCAAAGTTGCGAATGATATATTATGTCTATAAATGGTAAAATTTTCTTCTTTAAGAAAGGAGAGAGCTGGGCATGGTGGCGCACACTTGTAATCCTAGCATTTGGGAGGCTGAGACCAGAGGATCCGGGTTCCCAGCCAGCCTCAGCTACATAGTGAGGCACTCCGCAACTTAGTGAGACTCAGTTTCAAAATAAAGAATAAATAGGGCTGGGGGTATAGCTCAGAGGTAGAATGCCCCTGAGTTCAATCCCCAGTACCACCAAAAAAAAAAAAAAAAAGATAGGAGAAATAAAGTTTATTTTTACCTATTTGTTTACCTTATTTATTTTTAATTACTATACTTGTTTCATAAAAAAACTGATTCATTTGTAAAAAGACCAAGTATTAGGTATTCTATAGTACTTATATTTATATTTTCTTTTTTTTTTTTTTTTTTTTTTGCGGTACTGGGGATTGAACTCAGGGGCATTCCTTGGGAATATATATATATATATATGTGCAGAATATTAGTTGAGGAATAATCTTGTGATAAATAACTCTGGGAGACATGACAGAAGGAGTCTTTGGTAGAGAGCAAAGCATAACTGCCAGTCAATCATAGAAACACCTTTGCAAAACCCTGGGATACCTGGAGCTCGAATGTCCCTTCAAGGTCTCTCTGAGTCAGAGAGAGTGTACTGGGTATTTAACACTGAACTATCATTCTGTAATGGATATAGGCTGTTCCTTACAGAGTAGAGGGAATAGTTCCTGCATTTTTGGAGAGAGGATTTAGGCAGTGTAGCACAGCACAAATGAGAAGCTGAATATATGATAACAGAAAGATTATGCATGGTAGAGTTTTATTCCCCAAGCTATGCAGCAACAAGTCTAAAAAGCCAAATCCAGACCTCTGAAGTTACTAGCTGAGAAGAGTCAGAATTTGGTTAATAACAGACATGTTACCATTTGCTTTTTATTTATTTTTTATTTTTTTACTTTAGCTCTAGAACAAGAGAAAGCCACATATGGTCCCCACACTGAGCATAAAAAAATAACCACTTCTAATTAGTCTACCTGCAGCTTTCTTATGCCTATGTACTTTGAGGAGTGCTTATCTATTATATTTTCTTCCTTTTACTACAAAGCTTTCTATTCCCTGGCTTAACCTTGGGTCTCTGAAAAAAATAAAATGATGCTGTCTGCTTCTCTTTTTATAGAAAACTATAAATACTAGACTATTTGTCTCATTTAAGTGGTCTTCTATAACTGCTAAAAATTCCAATTAGGGCACATCTGAATAACTTCCCTTTCTCCTTAGAAAATTTTCTACATCCTTCCTGCATTGGAATATCTGACAAAAAAATGAGGGGAGCTGATTTATTGTATATAGTAACCTTTGCCAAAATAGAATTTATTCATTCTCTTCCAGGTAGTTTTTCTCTTCATAGTTTTCTTGGTGGCTTCTCCAAGACATAGTTTGCATTACTATTACACATTACACTATATTGTTTCACTTGTCTTTCTATCTAATGTAATAGTTTCTTCTACAGGAACACAAACTGAAAACACTAGATCTCTCTTTAAAATATTAATATTTTATTAGTGCATTGTAATTATACATCAATGTGAGTTTTAGTGTGATAAATACATGCATGCAAACACTATTCATTGTGTGTTTCACCCTGCTACTTCCCCCATATACTTTAGATTGATAAAAGTAACTTCATGTATGACAAAAGGGTTATATGAATTATTACCATCATCAGATCTCCCCTTTCTCCTTTCCCATTCTCCATCTCTCCAGTTCCCTATTCTCCATTTTCCTAATGTCTTCCCTCATTTATCTGATGTCTTTTTTATTTCCCAGTTTCTCTCTAGCTTCAACATATTTATAAAAATATATGACCTTTCACTTTCTGTGAGTGGCTAATCTCACTAAGCATAATATTCTTGAGTACCATTCATTTTTTTTTCAAATGACATAATTGTGTTATATTTCATGGCTGAGTGGAATCCCATTGTGTGTATATACCATAATTTTGTAGCCCATGCATCCTTTTGATAGAGAGCTAGGCTGGTTCCATAGTTTGCCTATCATGAATTCAGCTGCCATAAATGTGGAAGTAAATCTGTCCCTATAGTAATCTGATTTCAATGCCTTTGGGAAGATCCTCAAAAGTGGTATGGCTGGATCATAAGATGGCTCCATTCTCAGTCTTTTAAGGAACCTCCATACTGATCTCCATAGTATATATACTAATTTGCAATCCCACTAACAGTCTATAAGAGTTTCTATTTCATCACATCCCACCTTGCATTTATTGTTTTTGCATTCTTGATGCTGAAATTCTAACTGGATTTAAACAGAATCTCAGTGTAGTTTTGATTTACTAATGATATTGAACATTTTTCATATATTTATTGTCCATTTGTTTTTCTTCTTGGAGAAGTATCTATTCAAATCCATTACTATTTTAAATTGGATTCTTTGTTTCTTTACTACTGAGTTTTTTAACGTCTTTATATATTCTAGATATTAATCCTCTATCAGAGAAGTAACTGCAAGGATTTTTTTTTTCATTGTATAGGATCTTTCTTTAGGCTCTTGTTAGCTTTCTTTGCTGCAGATACAATTTTTAATCTGATACAATCCTATTTTTTACCTTTGTTTTATTTTCTGGGCTTTTGGGGCTCTTAATGAGGAAATCTCTACCAGTGCCTATGTTTTGTAAAGTTGGTCCTATGCAAATTCTTGAATGGTTGCAGTCTCTGTTCTAATTTCTATATCCTTTATCCATCCTGAATTGAATCTTGTGAAAGATGAGAAGATGGTGTTTAATTACATTTTTCTATATATGGTTAACTAGTTTTCCCAATACCATTTGTGGAAAAGATTACCTTTTCTCCAGCATCAGTTTTTGGCCCATTTGTCAAAGATTACATTTCTAACCAGGTATGGTGGTATATGCTTATAATCATAGTGCTAGGGAAGCTAAAACAGGATAATTATAGGTTCACTGCCAGCCTCAGCAACTTAGTGAGGCCCTCATCATATTAATGAGACTTGGTTTCAAAATTAATTTTTTAAAAAAAACTTAGAATAGGGCTGGGGAAGTATCTCAGAGTTAGAACACACCTGATTTCAATCTCTAGTACAAAAACAAAATTAATAAAAAAAATACAGTTTCCATAGATATGATGGTTTTCTTCTGTATCTTATACATTTTTCCATTGATCCATGTGTCTATTTTTGTTCCAATACCATGCTATTTTTATTATTATTGCTTTAGAGTACAGTTTGAAGTCAGAAACTGTGATGACTCCAGCATACTTTTTGTTGCTAAAAATTGCTTTGACTATTATGGGTCCTTTGTTTTCTATGTGAATTTTTAGAATTGTTTTTTTACATTGCTGTAAAGAATAATTTTGGTAATTTAATGCAGATTACATTGAATCTATATATCACTTTAGGTAGTGTGGCCATTTTTATGATATTTATTCTGTGTATCCAGGAACAGAGGAGGTCTTTCTGTCTTCCATTTCATTCTTCAGTGCTCTGTAGTTTTTATTGTAGAGGTCTTTTACTTCTTTGGTTAGAGTTATACTTAGGTATTTGACTCTTTTTGGAGCTCTAATAAATGGAATTTTTTAAAATATTTTCTTTACATTGGATGGATGATCAGTGTATAGAAAGACTATTGATCTTTGTAAGATGATTTTTGTAAACAGCTACTTTATTGAATGTGCTTACCACCTGTAGCAGGCTTTTGGGAGATTTGATATAAGATCTTATCTAAGTATAAGATCATGTGAACAGCAAGTAGAAATAATTTCACACTTTCCCTATTTGTTTCTCTTTTATTTTCTTCTTTTGTTTTATTGCTCTACCAAGAATTTTTAATACTATGTTGAGTAGCTGTATTGTTAGTGGCTATTCTTGCCTTCTTTCTGATTTTAATGGGGATTTATCACATAAACACAGTAAAAATAAAAACTCAATCTTTTACTATTGGTTCAGTATACATCTTTATTTCATACATCTTTGTGAAGTACAAGCTTGTAGAGGCATATATGCACACAGCACTCATTTAACACTTTCACATTTCCCACCCCATTTCCTCCCCATTCCCTCCTTCTCATGTTTGTCTTAGTGATTGACTTTGATAAGTTTGTGAATGTACATCATGTGCATTAAGGTGTTTCTCTCTCCTCTCCTCTCCCATCACCTTCAGTTAAGTCACCTTCTTTGTTCATGTAAGGTTTCTCCTTCTTCACCTAGAGTCCCTCTTATGGTCCACTTTCTCCCTAGCTTACACATATTAGAGAGAGCATTTTTTACTTTTGTGACTGACTAATCTCCCTTAACATAACATTTTCCAGTTTTACTCATTTCTGTTCAAATGACATTATTTTGTTCTTCTTTATGGCTGAGTAAAATTCAATTGTGTACATATTCCATAGATTTGAAATCCACCCATCTGTTGATGGACATCTACTATATACATAGATACATATGCATTAGTCTAGTAGTTTTCCATTCTTTTGGGTAGATACACATAAGTGATATTGCTGGATCATATGGTAGGCCATTCTCATTCACCTTAGGATCATCCATACTGTTTTCCAAAGAGGATGCACTAGTCTGTGATCCCACAAATAATGTATTAGGTTTCCTACTTCTCCACACACTTGCCAGTATTTGTTATTGTTTGTATTTTTAATGATTGTCATTCTAATTTGGGGTTAGGTGAAATATCAGGATAACCTTGATTTTCATCTTTCTAATTGCTAATAATGTTGAACATTTTCTAATATATGTTTTAGCCATTTGTATTTCTTCTTTTGTGAAATGTCTATTTAGATAACTTGTCCATTTTTTATTGGGTTATTTGTTTTCTTGTAGTGAGTTTCTTGAGTTTTCTGTATATTCTAAATATTAGTCCTCTATCAGAAGAGTAGTTGGCAAAATGTTTCTCCCATTTTGTGGGCTCTCTATTGAGGTTCTTGATAGTTTCCTTTGCTGCACAGAAGCTCTTCAGTTTTATGCATTCCCAGGTATTGATATTTCTTTGAATTGGTAATGTCTCTGGGGTATTGTTAAGAATGTTTTTAGATATACCTATGTGTTGAAGTGTTGGACCTATGCCCTCTTCAAGTAGCTGTAAGGTCTCTGCCCTGACTTCTAAGTCTTTCATCCGTCTTGAGTTGACTCTTATGCAGGGTGAGGAAGTGAAGTTTATTTTAATTTTTCAGCATATAGATAACCCATTTTGCCAACACCATTTATTGAAGAGGCTTTCTTTTTCCAGTGTATGCTTCTGGCTCCTTTTTTCAAAAATCAATTAGCTGCAAGTATGAGGATTTGTTTTTGAAACTTCTATTCTGCTTCATTGGTCTACGTGTCTCATTTTGTACCAATACCATGCTATTTTTATTACTGTGGCTTTGTAATATAGTGTGAAGTCAGGTATTGTGATGCCTCTTGTATGATTCTTGTTGCTGAGAACTATTTTGACTATTCTGGGCTTTTTGCTGTTCCAAATGAATTTAAGGACTGATTTTTCTATGTCGGATTGAATCTGTAGATCACTTTTGGGAGAATGGCCTTTTTGTGTGTGTGTGGTATTGGAGATGGAACCCAGGGGTATTCTACCTCTGAGCTATACTTCCAGCCCTATTTTTTATTCTTTATTTTGAAACAGGGTCTCACTAAGTTGTGGAGGGCCTCACTAAGTAATTGAAGCCAGCCATGAACCCAGATCCTCTGGTCTCAGTCTCCCAAGTACTAGTATTACAAGCTTGTGCCACCACACATGGCTGAGAATGGCCATTTTAATTATATTTATTTGCCTATCCAATCCAAAAGCATGGAATATATTTGCATCTTCTAAGATCTATTTCAATGCTTTATAGTTTTCCTTGTAGAGATCTTTTGCTTCCTTGATTTGGTTTATTCCTAAGTATTTTATTTTTGGGGGTGATATTATGAGTGGAAATGGTTTCTAGATTTCTTTTTTTAGCAGATTTATTGTTGGCATATAGGAAAGCTTCTGATATTTTAAGATTAATTTTTATCCAATCGCTTTTCTGAATTTGTTGATCAGTTCTATAAGTCTTTTTGTTGAGTTTGTTGGTCTTCTAAGTATATTACCATGTAATTTGCAAATAACAATAGTTATAGCTATTTTCTCTTATTTGTACTCCTTTGATTTCCTTCTCTTGCTTATTGCTCTGGTTAAATTCTTAAGTAGTATATTGAAGAGAAGTGGTGATAATGGACATCCTTGTCTTGTTCCTATTTTTACTGAGAATTCTCTCAGCTTTTCCCCATTTAATATGATGTTGGCTGTGG
This sequence comes from Graphiurus murinus, assembly GCA_004027655.1. Lineage (NCBI taxonomy): Eukaryota > Metazoa > Chordata > Mammalia > Rodentia > Gliridae > Graphiurus > Graphiurus murinus. The sequence goes on along the minus strand of PVLC010002675.1, from coordinate 34,033 downwards.
GCCTATTTTATTTTGCCTTGATGTTGAGGAATGTTCCTTCTCTTCCATTTCTCTTCAGTGCTTTTAGCATGAATGGGTGTTGGATTTTATCAAATGCTTTTTCAGTGTCTACTGAGATGATCATGTGATTTTTGTCTTTGATTCTATTTATGAATTGGTTTACATGAATTGGTTTTCATATGTTGAACCAACCTTGCATCCCTGGGATGAACCCAATTTGGTCATGGTGTATACTTTTCTTGATGTGGTTTTGAATGCATTTTGATTGTATTTTGTTTAGCAGTTATGTGTCTAAACTAATCAACGAGATAGGCCTGTAGTTTTCTTCTCTTGAGTTGTCTTTATTTGGCTTTGGTATTAATGTGATGTTGGCTTCATAGAATGTTTGGGAGAGTCCTGTTTCTATTTCATGAAATATATCGAGGAGTATTGGGATTAGCTCTTCTATAAAGGTTTTATACAATTCACTTGGAAAACCATGTGGCCCAGGACTTTTGTTTGATGGTAAACTCTTTATTGTTGCTTCTATATCTTTGATTGTTATTGGCTACTTTTGGGTATATATATCTTTTTGACTCAATATAGGAAGATTGTATTTGTCAAGAAATTTGTCAATATTTTCTAGATTTTTCATTGTGTTGGAGTATAATCTTTCAAAGTAGTTTCTGATGATCCTCTGGATTTCTACACTGTTGGTGCTAATATCAACTTTTTCATGTCTTATTTTGGTAATTGGTCTGATTTTCTCTTTCTTTTGGTTTGGTTGGCTAAGGGTTTATCTATCTTATTTATTTTTTCAAGGAATCAGCTTTTGGTTTTGTTTATTTTGCTTTTTTTATTATTCTCTACTTCAATAATTCTTGCTCCAACTTTATTTATTTATTATCCTCTACTAGACTGTTCATATTTTTCAAGGGCTATCAGATGTATCATTAGGTTATTATTTTGGCAATTTTTCTATTCTTCTTATGTGGACACTCAGTGATAAGAATGTTATTCTTAGTACTGCCTTCAAGGTGTCTCAGAGGTTTTGATAAGTTGAATCTGTTTTCATTTGTTTCTAGGAATTTTTTAATTCCTCCCCTTACTTCTTCTATGACCCATTCCTCACTTGGCAGTGTGGTGTTCAATCTCCATGTCTTTATGTGGTTACTCTGAGTCTTCTTATAGTTGATTTCTAGTTTCAGTTGATTGTGGTCTGAAAAGATGCAGGGAACTTTGTTACATTTTTTGAATTTTTTAGTGCTCACTTTGTGGCCCAGGATGTGGTCTATTTTGGAAAAAGTTTCAAGGGCAGGTGAGAAAAATGTGAATTCATTTGTAATTGGTTGAAATATTCTTTGTGTGTCAAATGGGTCTGTTTGGTTTATGGTGTTCTTTAGGTATGAGCTATCTTACTGACCTTTTATCTAGAAGATCAGTCTAGGGATATAAGAGGAATATTGAAGTTTCCCAGTATTGTTGTACTGGGATGTATGTGTGACTTTATATCACAAAGAGTTTATTTTATGAGAATGCTGCACATGTTTGGGGTATAAATGTTAACTATCATTATTTCCTCTTACTGAGTTGTTCCTTTTATCAGTTTAAAAAAAAAAAGATCTTCTTAATAGAAGTAGAAAAAAAGAATTCCACAAAATTCAACATCATTTCATGCTAAAAAAAACAACAACAACAACAACAAAAAAAAAAACAAAAAACATAGAAGGCACTAGCATAAAAGGAAATTACCTCAATATCATAAAGGCAGTTTATCATTAAACCCAAAGGTAATATCATACTGAATGCAGAAAAACTGGAAGAATCTCTATTAAAATCAAGAACACATCTTCTTTTTAACCATTAACTTTCCTATTTTTCCTCTGAGGTCATTAGCTACTGTCTAATTGTTAAATATATTAATGCTTCTGAGAACTTGCGTCTTTCTGACCTCAGAACTGAATACATCTAGTTTCCCCAAACTTTTACAACTATCTTTGGTCTTCCTGAGTAGTCATTACCAGATATGATTTTATGGCTGGCTTTTGTGGGGAGAACTGTTTCTTTTTTCCAGTTAATATGTAATTTCCATAAAATGAGGGAGCATATCTACTTTATTCCCATACCATATTATTAGCTATCAGAACACTAAATGTAATAATCAAAAAATTAATATTATTTGAATAAATAAATGAATGTATTACTCCTTGTTAATTATCATATGTTCAGTTAATATTTCCTCTTTTTGTTCTAATATATCTGCTCTTTCTATTATGTATTTCTTGGAAAATAGATTCTCATTCAATCAGTTATTCACATAAAAATGTAAGCTTTTTTATACTTCATAATTTCTACCCATAGTTATTAATTACCAACTTTCTTGATTTTCATTTCTTAATTATTGAATTTGTCTTCTTGTATACAAACTACGATCTGTACTCTCATTTCTTCACAAAGCTGTATTTTCTTAATTGATCAGTAGCTCATCTCAAGATCCACCAGATTAAATTCTCTTATACCTACAGTATGTGCATAATTAAAAAGACATATAAGATGCTCTTGAGATATAACTTGAAATTCAAGTTATTTGGTTTGTCAGTTCATTAAAATTCTATTAAGCAGATGCAGAAGTATGAAAATGATTGAATGCAAAGTAGCACTTACAGATTGTAGGTAGTGAGTGAACAGATCATATTCACCATGATAAACCTTTTTCTTAGTTCATGGTATACTTACTTATTTTCTATTGATGTGTTTGCTATGTATAATTTGCAGGATTTGCTTCATTTTTTAATGTAAATTTTATTGTGACTCACCTACATTTTTAAGTGTAAACAAAGTCTAAAAATAACCCATATTTCAGGCAGAAAATATTCAAAATGACTATGCAAAATGGCAATACTTTTTTTATTTTAGCAGAATTTTGAGACTGGGATACTTGTGAATATGAATGATTCTACTTCAGTGAAAATCAAACTATTTTGTAGTATCTACATAGCCACAAGTTATTATATTTTAAAAATAGATTAATCATTACAACATATATTATTTATCTGGTTGATTATGATAATTTGTCATGATTTTAACTGTTAAGATATAAAATATTTGTGTACAGTAACATTTGAATATTTTTCTCTATTGTATGTATTTCCTACAACTTTGTAATCTATTCATCTGTTGAGAGACAGCTAGATTACTTCCATAATTGAGCTTTTGTGAATTTTGCTGCTATAAACATGGATATGCAAGTGTCTCTTTAATATTCTGATTTCAGTCCCTCTTGGAAGATATCCAGGAGTGCATAGGTGGATCATATAGTGGATTCACTGATCTCCATAACAGGGGCACTAATTTGCAACCCCACCAACCCTATATAAGAGTTCTTATTTCCTCATATCCTTTCCAGATTTTATTCTTTGACTTCTTCATGATTACCATTCTAACTGGAGTTAGATGGAATGTCAATGTACTTTTGATTTGCATTTCCATGATTACTAATGATGCTTAACATTTTTTATATATTTTTTGGCCATTTGAATTTCTTCATTTGTGAAGTTTCTATTTAGATCAATTGTTTATTTCTTGATTGTTTTTTATTTTAGTGTTATTTTTTGTATATTCTAGATATTAATGCTACGTCAGAGGAGTAGTTGGCAAATATCTTCTCCCGTTCTGTAGACTTTCTCTTTGGAATTTTGGTGGTTTCTTTTGCTGAACAGAAACTTTTTTAGAAAAGAATTTCTCTTAACATTAAAACAAAGATACTTAAAGGATTCATATTTAACTCAGACAATTAATAAATGCCAATGATTTTTTTTCACTGCAGTGATAATTTAGAAATAGTTGTTAACTAAAGTTTAGATATTAAATATTTACTTGATATGTTAATATATGCAAATTAATAAGAATATATATTTAAATATATATACTTAAGATATTTAGGGCTCATTTAAAATAATTATAATTAAAAGTAATATTAGAAAATATAAATATAAATACTATAGAATACCTAATACTTAGTCTTTTTACAAATGAATCAGTTTTTTTATGGAACAAGCATGGTAATTAAAAATAAATAAGGTAAACAAATAGTAAAAATACTTTATTAATATAATTAATGTTTTTTATTGTACAGACAACAAATATGATCAAGTTTATAAGGATAAATTATATTGGCCAAAATAACAAACATATATTATTGAGAAAATTCAAATAAAACATAAAAATACAAACATCTTATTCCGGAACTGATTATAATTTTCATCTACTTGTGACTCCATTCAAATATTAAAAGCAGCCATTGTGAAATTTCTATGTTTTAGAATGTTTAGTCATGAGCTTCAAATTTTTTTACTACATTCTCACTTAATATTTATAAAAATACAATTCTTCAAATACTGTTCTTAACTTTAAATTTTTCCATTGTAAATATTGACAAAAATAACTATTTGTTTATTTAATTTGTAGTGGGGATTGAACCCAGGGGCATTCTCCCTTTAAGCTATCGTCCAGCATTTTTTATTTTTTATTTTAAAATTGGGCCTCAATATATTTCTGATGGTCTTGCTAAGTTACTGAGACTGTCTTTGAAACTATGTTTCTCTTGTCTCAGCCTTGCAAGTACTAGTATTACAAAGGTGTGCCTGGCTAACAAAATGCTATTTAAATTTTGATTTTAGAATAGTCACTATTTTTTTTTTTTTTGCGGTACTGGGGATTGAACTCAGGGGCATTCTACAGCTCTGAGCTATACCCCCAGCCCTATTTTTTATTCTTGAAACCGGGTCTCACTAGGTTGCGGAGTGCCTCACTAGGTAGCTGAAGCTGGCCGCGAACCCGGATCCTCCGGTCTCAGCCTCCCGAATGCTGGGATTGCAAGCGTGTGCCACCACGCCCGGCCATTCACTATTATTAATAATACTGTTATTTACTATAAATACATTATCACTTATAAAGCTTAGAAACTATAAAAAGTTCATTAATAAAATAATATATAACTTTGTAAGATTTTCCTTGAATATTTCAGTTTATTTTTTAATGCAGATACATTTTAGTTACAAAGATAAGCTTCCTGACTTCCTATTATCAATTTATTTAATGGCTGAATTGTCATCTTAAAGTATTAACTTTAAGTTAGGCACACAATAAAAAAATACTTTCAGCACTCTAAGTAGCTAATGAAAGTGTCCAGATGTAAGTATTTCATTATTTACCCCCTTTGTTTATAAGAAACATTGATTGTAAACACACAGTTCTTGAGTAGTCTGTAGTAATAGAAAATTCAATGAACAATTTATCCAAGCCATCCTAGTTATAATAATATGATCTAGAATATATACAAATAATAAATATTAAATAATATTATAGGTTGTATTTTTAAACTCAGAAAAAATATTTTATATGTATGTGTTTATACATATATGTATACAAACACATTATATGTGTATATATATTTATATTTACATTTTGTATGTATGTATATATACAATTAAAAAAATGGATCTGGGTTTATAAAAATAATGATCAGGCAAGGCCACTCCACTACTCTGTTAGATAAAGACATAAACATATACACTTAACTTCATACATTATGTAAAAAAACACACTTTACAAACAATCTAATTATCTCCCAATTTTGACTAATATGAATGTTTACCCTATTTTTAAGTTGAAATCTCAGTCCTAATTTAATTTCCCTATCTCTATATAAAAATTTACCAACATGTCCAATTATCTAATTGCTCCTCATTCCCATCAACATCCATTCTAGAACTTTAACACAAGTCAAGTCTAATAATAGGGTCCTTTTGCAACCAAATTCTTTTGTCACTGGTTGCCTCCCCTCCTGGTCCTATCTGGAGTGTGAAAATGATATAGAGTTTCTCCTCTTATTAGGTTTTTGTCCAGTGGATTTTGATAAATAAAATCTAGGACTAATGAAGAGATGAAAACATGAGCATTTGTTATATGTCAAGAAAAGATAAGAGGATAAAACAGCCCACCCTCCAAGCATAGGAAGAGAGGTACTTGAAAGAGAGTAACCACTGAAGTTTTGGGGAGGTGAGCTTTTAAATCCTACTGAGGTTCCCCATCTGATCTTTTATGATTGTTCAAAATTGAGTCTTGAGGGACCAATGTCTTAGTCTAATTTCAATTGGTATTTTGCAGGCTAATGGGCTTTAATCTTTTGGGAGTGACAGGCTCTAATCTTCTGGTGATACTTGTCTGCCTCTCCACTTTGATCACCCTCAAAATTTACTTACACCAGCTGCCCTGAACTCAACCTAGCAGAAGGGGTGGATGGTTTGCTTTAATTTTAATAAATCTTGCCTGATCATTGTTGCCCTCATAGCTTATTAAGCTTCCCTGTTTTTGTTTCTTTACAGATGGTTTATTTTTACCCTTTCTGTTCCTAGAATCTCTGCCATAACTGCCTTGTTTTTCTACTTCCTCACTTGTAACCCTCCTAACATAATGGCCCACTATTCCTCTAGTATCCTTCCTTTGTCGTACATTAAATAAATGCAATTTTTGTCTTATTACAGGTGATTTTCTATTGGTCTTTAACAAGTATGGAATTCCCTTCATAGTTTGATGGAGAGTTTTTACTTTGGGAAAGTTAGACCTTTTATAAAAATAATAGTATAAAAATATGAATATTTTCTAATGTCCATCTACTATAGATCATCTAGTTTTGAGTGAAAAGATCAGTACTGGCCTCATGAGCATCTGAACCTGGTCATTATACAATGCTTCATACTTAGCAAAAACCCATTCTTCAGAATATGGATTATTAATATTCAATAGCCAACTAGTTTCTAAAGAAAATTTATGTTTATGATCAGGAAATTTATGTTCATAATGTAAAATCTAATGGATCATGGCATATATGTATGAGAGATATGTGCTATATGTATATCCAACATTCCCTTTGGCCTCAGTCATGCATTATATTCAAAAGCCCCATTAGCATTAAAATCCTAGTGGATTCAATGAAAATCCAGCAAATGGGTTTTTGCAAGAGTGTCAAAGAAAAATCTTAACCAGACACAGTTAATCAATGAAAATATATTTTTAAAAGTAGGAGACCAGAATGCATTCTGAAATCAACTCTGCTAATAGAAAAACTGCTGAGGAAAGTTTTTAAAAGCTGGACTGAGAAGGATTTTGCAAGAAAATCTGTTTACTTATTAGTCTTACTCAAGGGAAGTTAAATTTGTTATACCTTCATGACAAGAGGCAGTTTTACAACTTCTACAAAAGAACCCACCAAAGTTCCTACTTTCTTACATTGACTGAAAAATAGGAACACTATTTTCTTTGATGAATGCATTTCAAAGAGATGGCCTCTATATCTTTAAAAAATCCAGGCCTGAGTTGTAAACTGAAAAAGACATTGTAAAAGATTTGCATCTCAAAGGAAAGAGTAAAACTCATAATTATATGATTTTTTAACAAATTGTATTTTAAGTGCTTTAAAAAAAAAGGGTGATTGATTGGAGCTCTAGAATCAGAAAGGTCTTCTTAGTTATATTACACCTCTAAGACTATATGGAGGTTCTGACAGCTCAGAGAGCTCAAATAATCACCTTTAACCAAATTTATTTAGTAGCATAGAAAAAGACAATACTATTCTGAGAAATACAAATTAATGATCATATTCTTTCTCATTTTGTTTTGTTCTTTATCCAGCTGTATATGCCAAGTGCAAAGACTTTTCAGTTTAGTCTTAACATGTTTATTTTCTTTGCTGTTGTTCAAAATAAGCCACAGTTGTATAACGTTATACAAATTTATTAATATTTATTATTAATAAAAGTCTAAACTCAGAATAATACATATTTTTCAAGGGTAATTTATTTCACTTATTATAATTATTATGTATGTGTATTAATTTTCTTGAGATGCTAGACAACAAAATTCATATTGTATATTGAAATAAGAGGGGATACAAATAAGGATCCAAATACAGCAAAGCAGCAGGATACAACATACAAAAATTTCTACCTTCTTTATTTACCAATAAGTTAATTGAAAAATAAATCAGGAAAATAATACCATTCAAAATAGTCTCAAAAACAAAATGAAATACCTACAAATAAATCTGAGGAAATAAAAAATCTTCTATGAAAATTATAAAACATGAAAGAAAGAAATTGAAAAATACACTAGAACATGGAATGAACTTCTGTATTCTTGAGTAAATAAAACAAATATTGTCCAAAATATTGTCAAAATAATATTACCATTTTATTAAAAGCAATCTACAGATACAACACAATTCCAATCAAAATATAAATGACATTTTTCATAAAACAGGGAGAATTCTAAATTTTTTATGAAAGAAGGAAAAATGCAGAATAGTCAAAGTAATTCTAAGCAAAATAAACAATGACAAAGGCATCATGATGCCCAACTTTATTTATTTATTTATTTATTTATTTATTTATTTATTTATTTATTTACTTTTTTTGCAGTACTGAGGATTGAACTCAGGAGCATTCTACCTCCGAGCTATACCCCCAAGCCCTATTTTTTATTCTTTATTTTGAAACTGAGTCTCACTAAGTTATGGAGTGCCTCACTAGGTAGCTGAGGGTGGTCGTGAACCCGGATCCTCCCCCTCAGCCTCCCGAATGCTGGGATTACAAGCGTGCGCCACCATGCCCAGCTGATGCCCAACTTTAAATTGTACTACATACCTATAGTACAAAAACAGTATGATATAATCATAAAAATAGACTCATCCATGTTATAATATAAAAGACCTATAGACAAACCTACATAGATATGCCCACTTTTGCCTTTATGAAGGCATAAAAATTATAGGTTGGAGAAAAGACAGCTTTCTAAACAAATGGTGTTAGAAAAACTGGATCTCTATATGTAGAAGAATGAATCTAGATTCCTATCAATCACTTACCCTAGAAATTAGATCAGAAACCTTAAAAATACTAAAAGAAAATTTAAGACCAACTTTCCAACATATAGGTACAAACAACAATTTTCTCAATAAGACCCCTTATGCATACAACCAAGAATCAATAAATGTGATGGCATGATTAGTATTCAGAATATATAAAGAACTCAAGAAATTTACCACAAAATAAACAAGCAACCCTATTAATAACTGGTCAGATGAACTTAACAGATACTTCTCAAAAGAAGAAACACAAATGGCCAGAAAATATATTTTAAAATGTTTACTTTCTTTAGCAATTAGTGAAATTTGTACCAAAACTACACTGAAGTTGTATCTCACTGCAGTTAGCATGGCAATCATCAAGAATACAAGCTTTAGAAAAAGCTAGAAAGAATGTGAGAAAAAAAGAACTCTTATACACTGTTGGTGGGATTATGAATTATAAAAACCACTATGGAAGTCATGATGGAGATTCCTCACAAAACTAGAAATAATACCAGCAGATGACCAATTATAGAGCTTCTTGTCATTTGTTTCAAAGAATTATTGGACATATATGTTGGTAATGCATAACCATGTTTGTAGCAAAACAATTCACTAGAGCAAAATATGGAACCAGTCTGTGTCTATCAATGAATAATGATAAAGAAAATATAGTATATATACAAATAAAATTTTATTTAGCTACAAAGAAGGGGTTCTGAAATTCAATCCTAGAGGTAAGTGGTCAAAGTTTACCTAATTACCTTTTCTTTTGTTTGACTCTTAAAAATTGAATGAATCCCATTCATACTTGGAAGACAAATTTGATTTTTACAGTGAAATAATTTAAATATGTATGTTACCTAAATTTAATTTAAGTTAACTAATTTAAGTTATGTATGTACTTTTAATTTAACTAATTTAAATATGTATGTTACTAATTTAAATATGTATGAAATATCATAAGAAAAACTTTTTACCTTTATTTTACACCTCTCTGAATTTTTTGATTTTTAAAAAGTATTTGTTACAGAGCTTATCTGGATGATGAGTGTTAGGAATATTTATTTATACCCTGTACATATGTGGAGTTTTAAACTGAATAAAATATTTTAAAATATTGTTTTTTTATCAGGTAAAATAAATGGTCTACTGTACTCAGTTCAATAATAACATAAATGCAATAAATGGCTATTCCTGAAGCATGTTTCATTTTATTTTTACTGCAACAAATTATACTGTAAAGGTAGACCAGAGTGGAAGAGCTGTCTAATTTCTATACCTAAGCCACATCAACATACTATTAGTACTCATATTTTGGTTTACATTAACAAAGTAAAAATGATTAGATCCTTTGAGAGTAAGTGCCTTAAATGAAAATATATAGTTGTTTGGCCTGTTTTTAGAATGAAAAACAGTGCAAGAGCTGAATAAAAATGTGTTAGGCTAGTTATATGACTTAGCATATGTTATTACTATTTACTTGCAACCTGTTTTGTATTTTAAATAGTAAATTAGTAAAGGGTAGAAGCCAATAGAAATAACATGAATCATTCCACCTCAAATTTTGGAAACTAGATGCCCTCAAATTTGTCTCTTAGCTATGAGAATACTGTTTTCCATCTTATGTAGAGATGAGATTCTGATTCTGTTATAGGACTTTAAAAGTGTTTGCTCTATGCAAAAGCATAACAAAATAAAATGTATCTTAAAGGAGAAAATTGGCTTGTGATATATTTTATGTTGAATATGAATCATTTGGTGCAGTCTCCAAAATTTTCTATGACATAATTTGAGGCCTACCTGAGAATATGATCAACCACATGCTGGCCATAGTGGTAACTATAAATAGGGTGGTACTACTTCTTCCATACCAGCAACATGAACAGAAAAACCCAAGGCTGTACCTGGTGTTAATTAGTGCTGCTTAAAATTCTACTTGGTTGACAATTCAACTTTGTGAAATATAATCAACAAACATATACATCCCCTATAAGAAGAAAGGATTTATACCAAAAATTTATGTTCTTTTAAGTGGATAAAAATTAAAATGAAGTAAGTTACAGAATACCAAAGTTGAGATTAGTTTCATCATTCCTAATTAAATAATAAAGAATAAGTTATTATGTTTTAAAATGTTATCCCACTTTGTTATTTATTTCTAATCATACTTCCTTCAAAAATACACTTGTGTCTCTTCTACAAGAATGCACTTAGTTATTATTATACATTTACTTTAAATTTTAATTTTGTTAATTTTATTTTATATTTTGTACTGAGGGATTGAATATACCAAGGGATATTCTACCTGAGATATATTCCATCCCTAGTAATTTTTTGTTTGTTTTTGAAAAGGACTCTCACTAAGGTGCTGAGATGTCCTCTAAGTTAATGACTCTGGCCTGTCTTCTGTTCAAAGAAACTATAGTTCTTTTTAGAAAGTAACTTATTCTGTAGTTTATTTTTGTGTCATTGGTTCCTTGTTTTCTTAAAATTGACTTTCTGCAACTTAGTGGGACCCTGTTTCAAAATAAAAAAATAAAATAAAAATAGGACTGGGGGTACAGCTGGGAGGTAGAATGCCTCTGAGTTCAATCCCCATTAATACAAACAAAAAAAATTCAAAATTAATTAGAAGGAATCGTTATACCTATTTAATGTGTGGCTAATTGGTAGCTTCATTGATGACTCAAATATAAATAAGATTTCAAGAGTTTGATTATATGCTTGAGGCAAAGGCTAAAATGTGGATGGTATACACATTTACAAGTAATTACAGGACAAATAGGATGAAGCTAAAAGACATATGTAATGATTTGGACTGGGAATGTCCCCTTGGCCTTCATGGAAACAAGGTAGTAATGTTGGAAGTAGGGTCCAAAGGGAATGTGGACTTGGGGATTATATAAGGTTCTCTTCTCTCTCTGCTCTCTCTCTTGCTTCCAGCCTTCATCATGTAAATAAGGAGCTGAGCTTTATGGCTTTATGTTCTCTCTCTCTCTCTCTCTCTCTCTCTCTCTCTCTCTCTCTTCTTGTCATGCCCTGAGCTCCAGAACCTGAACTTACATGTACTGAACCTGGAATCTCAAAAAAAAAAAAGTGAGCAAATAAATCATCCTTACTCTAAATTTTATGGTCAGTTGCATTGGATTATATCAGTGAGAATGCTGACCTAGAAAAGATTAGTGCCAGAGAAGTTGAGTCACTGCTATATATAAGTATGATTATGTGTTTTGTGATTCTTTGGAACTACTTTTTGAGAGGAAGTTAGAAGGGCCAGAATGTGGCTAGAAAGGTAAATGATAGAAAATATCCTCAGGAGATTTTGGAAGGCAAAAACAACTTCATATGAAAATGGAGTAGAGGCAACGTGTTACATTCCGGCAAAGAACTTGTCAGCATTTTGTCAGTGTACTGAACCTTTATGAAAGACTAAATTTAAAGATAATGGGCTGATTAATCTGGCAAAGGAAATCTCAAAAGAGCAAAATATCCAAACTGCACCATGAATATTGATGTCCACATTCAACAAATTTTACACCAAATTTCAGGAGCAGAAATCAAAGCAGAGAGTCTCTCTAGAGTCACATTTGGCCAGAAAGACACATGCAAATGTGGAGTCCAGAGAGATGGTGATGTGAAAGAAAGTAAAATGGCTGAAGAGAGATCAAATGCCTTGACTAGAAACAAAGAAATGAATGCAGTGGAGGTACATGGAAGTGGAGGTGCAGGATTAAACTTGCCCAGCTGAATTTTGATACTCTTTTGGTCCCATTCCTCTTTTCTATGGTCCTATTTCTTCTTGGGATGTAAATGTTTACTGTGTGCCATTATAAATTAGACGCACATAGCCTTTGATGAAGCAAAGAGTCATATGGAGGAATTCAGATGACAAGGATAGCCTCTAGGAGCTGGAGATAGCGGTCTTTTGAGAGTTGACAACTGATAGTGTAACAGCAATACAATATTGGAAGCAGAAGCCTTTTTATTTGAGCCTCCAGATAAGACCTTATTTCTAGCTAACATTTTGATCACAGCTCAACAGGTGACTCAGATAATCCATTTTCAGGAATATGACTCACAGAATTGAGATATTAAAATGTGATTTTTAAGGGCTGAACATGTGATAATTTGTTATAAATAATAATAATAATAGATGGCAAGGGTACTACTGTAATAAATACCTAAAAACCTGTGAATGGCTTAGGAAGTGGACCATGGATGGAACTAGAAGAATAATAGACAAAGCCCACATCATCTTGAAAAAACTTCTTAAAATCTGTATGATAAAGATCCAATTAAGGCAAGACCTGATGACTATTTGTAGAAATCTGGATTTGGAAGACGCTGCTGGTGAAAGCTTGGAAGAAATTAAGAGATGTACTATTGGAAAGGAAAAGGATAAAAACTTTCATTACATAGCTGGGAAAATCTTAGGAACACTATTAGCTACAATGTAGAAAGTTGAAAGTATGCCTAATAAATTTAAAATTTCTAAGCTCAGTGAAATAGTATTGTCTGGTTTCTTCTTGTTAGAGTAAAATAGGAGTGTAATTAGATAAGTTTTAGGATATTCTGTGAGACAACAACAATAGCAGCCAGCATGAAAAAATTTGGAATATTTTAGCTTCTTCATATGAGAAATTATGCTAAAATTTACAGATGTATTTTGAAAAATTTCAAGGAAGCATGTTTAGAGAGGAAAAAAAAAGATCAGAGTGTTATGGTACAAACACTTCCCACATCTTTAGAACGAATGAAATGTGAGAATCACTCACTGAAGTTGTTCTTTTAAGAAATTGCTCAAATTTGTCATTCAAAGTGCCATTTTAAGAAATTAAAGGTGTCTCTCACAGAACCTTGCTATCAATCCATAGTATGTCAAGTAAACTTGAGTTTTTTTCCTTAGCCCTCTTAGCCAGAATTCAAGACTTAGAAGTAATTATCTTGGTATGAATGTTTTATAATTTCATTGGTGCATTGTAGCCTCACATAATTTAGTCCAGAGTGATAAGGGACATACATGCATACCGTACTTGGTAAGCATCCCCTGCTCTCTCTCTCCCCTTCCCAATAAACAATATTGAGATCGGCATTTGTACTTTCACATATGTAAGTGATGTCAATGGAAGTATTTTCTTTATAAAATCTCCGTCACGTCATCACCTTACACTAGAACACCTTCCTCACTCTTTTTGGTGTTTTCTCCTCCATTACCTAAAGTCCCTGTTGTATCCTGATTACTTCCTGTCTTCCACATATAATAGAAAACGTATGACCCTTCACTTTCTTTGACTGACTTATCTCTCTTAGCATAAAATTCTCCAATTGTATCTATTTTTCTGCAAATAACATAATTTTGTTTTTCTTTATGGCTAAGTAGAATTTCACTGTGTACAGATTCCCCCATTCATGCTAAAAAAAACATTGCAGAAAATTGGAATATTCTGATTTCAGTCCCTTTGGGAAGATACCCAAGAATAGTATAGCTGGATCATATGGTGTATCCATTCCCAGTTTCCTGAGGAATCTCCACACTGATCTGCATAACAGTTGCACTCATTGGCAATTAGACAAACAATGTAAAAGAGTTCCTATTTCCCCACATCCTAGTCAGTCTTTATTCTTGTTTGACTTCTTGATGATTGTCAATTGTCATTCTAATTGGGGTTAGAAGAAATTAATATAATTTTTATTTGTATCTCTCTCATTGCTAATAATGTTGAATTTTTTTCATATATTTCTTGGTTAGGCTTATTAAACTCGATGTATATTTTAGATATTAGTTATCTATCAGTGACATAGCTGTCAATTATGTCTCATTCTGTTGGCTCTCTATTAATGTTCTTGATTGTTTCTTTTGTTACACAGAAGTCTTTAATGCAATTACACTTATTAATCTGCATTTTATTTTTGTGTGTTTCTTTGGGGTCTTATTAAGGAAGTTTACACCTGTGCCTATATGTTAGAGTGTTAGCCCTCCTCTGGTAAATTTTTTGATCTAATTTCTATATCTTTAATCCATCTTGAGTTGGCATTTGTACAGTATGAGAGGTGGAAATTTAATTTAATTTTTCTATAAATGAATAACTGGTTTTCCCCACATCATTTGTTAAAAAGGCGTTTTTTTTTTTTCTAACATATATTGTTGGAAACTTTGTTAAAAATAAATTGGCTATGAGTGTGTGGATTAGTTTCTGTATCTTCTCTTCTGTTCCATTGGACTATGTATCTGTTTTTGTGATTTGGAGTTTTGCAAAGTAGCAAATATTAGTTTCATGGGAGATACATAGAGTTTTTAGTTTTAATTTTATTGGTGCATTATAATTGTACATCTTGGTGATAGAGGCATACATGCACACAAAATTCATTTATCCTTCTCCCCATTCCAACCCTATTCCCTCCCCCTACTCTCATTTTCATGTTCAGCACACTGATTGACTTGGATAAATTTCTGTATGTAAATCATGTCTACTGAGGTATTTCCCTCTTACACCCTCATGTCTACCTCAGTTAGGACACTTTCACTCATCTAAGGTTTCTATTCCTTTGACTGGAGTCTCTCCTATATCTTGTTTTTTCCTTCAGCTTCCACATATTAGGAAGAACATCCAATTTTTCATTTTCTGTGACTGATTAATCTCACTTAGTATAATGTTCTCCAGTTTTTGTACATATCCCTCATTCATGCTAAAAACACTGCATAGAATCAGAATAGAAGAAATATACTTCAACATCATAAAGGCAATATATAATAGGACCACAGCCAACATTATATAGAATCAGGAAAATCTAGGAGAGTGCTTGAGAGAATCTAGCCAGAGAAATAGGTGAGAGAAGGAAATAAAAGGAGCACAAATAGGAAGAGAAAAACTAAAACTGTCCCTATTTGCAGATGACATGATATTTTACTTAGAAGACCCAACAAATTCAACCAAAAGGCTTATAGAACCTATAAACAAGTTCAGCAGAGTTCCAGGAGACAAAATAAGTCTTTAAAAAATCAGAAGCTTTTCTGTATGCCAACTATAAGTGCACTAAAAAGAAATCCAGAATACAATTCCACTTATGATATCCCCCTGAAATGAAATACTTAGGAATAAAACTAACAAAGGAGAAAAAAGAGCTCTAAAGAGTAAATTAAAAAACAAGCTTCTTGCGGGACGTGGTGGCGCAAGCTTGTAATCCCAGTATTCGGGAGGCTGAGATCTGAGGATCCAGGTTCGCGGCCAGCCTCAGCTACCTAGTGAGCCACTCCGCAACTTAGTGAGACTCGGTTTCAAAATAAAGAATAAAAAATAGGGCTGGGGGTGTAGCTCTGAGGTAGAATGCCCCTGAGTTCAATCCCTAGTACCGCAAAAAAAAAAAAAAAAAAAAAAGAAAAAACAGGCTTCTTAAGACAATTATTTCAGAAGAAACTGTTAAATAAGGACTGGGACAGACACCCAACCCAAAAGGAAACTGTTAAATGCTTCAAATTCTGTTTCCAAGAAGCAGATAAACCTGCTCGTTTGAAATCTCAGAGTTGAGATTTGGGCTTTGAGCAGATGGTATATTGGATTAAAACTTGACATTTTATGTGCAGAGAGGATGACTCTATTTTGTATATGACACAGGTGTGAATCATTGGAGATAGAGAACTCTTTATTGTAACCAATCTCTTAAGGTATCCCCCATGATCCAAAATTCTTTTTGTTGTTCATGCCCTTGTATAACAGCTTGTATTAGAATGTGGAAAAGGCTTGTGACTTGGCTCTAATAAAACAGTATGTAAAAAATGACAAGACATCTATGGATTATGATAATAGTTTTCATTTAGTTTTGGCACTCATTTTGCTGGAATCTGCTACTGCTTTGCCTTACCTTAAATTGACTCTCTTGTTGGAAGTTGTGGATGACAAAGAATTAAGGAAGATGGGCGTGGTGGTGCACGCTTGTAATCCCAGCTTTCGGGAGGCTGAGACCGGAGGATCCAGTTCGCAGCCAGCCTCAGCTATCTAGTGAGGCACTCCACAACTTAGTGAGGCCCGGTTTCAAAATAAAGTAAAAAATAGGGCTGGGGGTATAGCTCAGAGGTAGAATGCC
This sequence comes from Graphiurus murinus, assembly GCA_004027655.1. Taxonomy (NCBI): domain Eukaryota; kingdom Metazoa; phylum Chordata; class Mammalia; order Rodentia; family Gliridae; genus Graphiurus; species Graphiurus murinus. The sequence continues at coordinate 17,064 of PVLC010002675.1, read as the reverse complement.
CCTGAGTTCAATCCCCAGTACCGCAAAAAAAAAAAAAAAAAAAAAAAAAAAAAAAAAAAAAAAAAAAAAAAAAAAAAAAAAAAAAAAGAATTAAGGGCATACTATAATTCAGAAAATAAACCATTACTACTCTAGCAGAAAGGAAGTGAATTCTAACAATGTTTTTGAAATTGGAAGCAGATTTCTCTCCCAGAGAGCTTTCAGATAATATTAAAGTTTCGGGTGCTACATTTATTACAGAATTTTAAGGACTCCAGCTAAATGATGCACAGAAATATTACAGAAACTTTGAGTTAATAAATGTTTCCTGAAGATAGTAAATCTATACATTAAAAAATAATTAGCAAAATAAAACTAATATAGCCTTAAATAGGCTTACCTGGCAGAGGAGAGCAGAGACTAAGGTGAAAGAAAACTACCTGGGTTGATCTTTACAAAAACTCTGACAGTCCTTCAGACATTTCTACAACATGGCTAGTTCCTATTCTGTTTATATTATAAATATAGACATTAGGTTATTATCTAGGCTATTGTCTGGACTGCTTTGTTCCAAAAATGGAAATTCTGGACTATGGAGCTGTATTAACTTGCCTGATTTAGAAGACAATTAGTTTAGAGGAGATGTTCAACAAAGCTAAAATGCCTTATTGAAGAAAGGACAGAAAGTTTAGAATTACCATCTTCTTAAAATAGTTATTAGGTAAAAGGAAGCATTTTAAGGAATTAGCTATATCAGGTAGAAGCTACAAGTTATTTATTTAATAGCTTAAAATAATTGAATACCATAGAGAATATTTTCTTTTCTTTTCTTTTCTTTTTTTTTTTTTTGTGGTACTGGGGATTGAACTCAGGGGCATTCTAACTCCAAGCTATACCCCCAGCCCTATTTTTGATTCTTTGTTTTAAAACCAGGTCTCACTAAGTTGCAGAGTGCCTCACTAGGTAGCTGAGGCTGGCCGCGAACCCGGATCCTCTGATCTCAGCCTCCCAAATGCTGGGATTACAAGCATGTGCCACCATGCCTGGCTCCATAGAGAATATTTTCATACATTTTGTTTACAAGTCATAAATGATATCTACATTTACTTTTATGTTCTTCTTGAAACTGCTTCTATACATAGGTAGACATCAAATCTGCACTGAGCTTTACAAACATTTGTATTTACAATGAATACAATGAATGCTCTGCTTCCAAAATTTTGATGAATGTAACCAGTCCTTCCACACCTAGTGTAAGCTACCATCACAATCCCTGTCAAATGCAGCAGTATTATCTCTCCACTCTGAATAAGGTCTTTTTTTCACATAAGACATAAGTTTTTTAAAAAATATTTTATTAAAGTAAAAATATATTCCACAAAGTGTGTACAAATTATAAGGGTATAAATTAATATATTTACAAGTTGTATCCACCTGTTTTGTTAGCCTTCCATAGCATTTGTAAAATATCTAAAAGGAGAAAACATTTGTTTTGTATCAAATTTTCAGTTCATGGCCACTTGTCCTCATTGCATTGGTCCTGTGGAGGCATAGTACATCAAGACTGGAATACATGGCAGAGAAAGCGGATTGCCTAATGACAGCTGGAAACTAAAAAGGGTAGGGGAAAGGGCCAGACTCTATCTCCTTCAAGGCCATGCCCCCAATGACTTAACTTCCTTCCATTAGTCCCCATCTCCTAAATTTCCCACCATCATCAATAACACTTTCATCTGGGGACCCAGCCTTCAACATGTAAGCCTTTAGAGAACATTTAAGATTCAAATGATAACACTTAAATAGCAATATCTTCCATCAAGAGATAGCAAACTAGCATAATCTCAAATACAGTCAATATCCTATTACAGGAAAACCACCCCTTGTCTTTTATCATAATGTGATTTTTGCCTGCTATTCAACTTTGCATAAATGGAAACAATTGCATCATTTTGTAACTGGCTTCTTTCATATAACCTTTTGCTTGTTATAATCCTAAATGTGCTGAATTTCTTCATTATCATTCATTAGTATAGCATAATTTGGGTATATATTTTACTGTTTGTGGACATTGAGGTGGATTTTAAATGGAAGTTAATCATGACTGTTTTCAACATGCTTGAATATGTCTGCTGATGTATGCAGGAACTTGTTTCTTTTGAATATATCAGTATGAATATTTTGCTGCAGTTTTAATGTACAATGATAAGTTTGCAAATTATTTCAACTATTTTACACTTCTATAAACCATATCTGTGAATACTAGTCATGTCGTATTTGCCAGGATTTTTATCTCCTTCATGGCTAATGTAGCTGTCCATCTGTTCATAACTTTCTTGGCAATTTGTATACAACATGTTATTTTTTAATTATCTTTATATTATTGAGTGCTTTTCCTTTTTTTCAAACTGAAACTAAAAAAAAAATTTCTTGTTAATCCCAAATCATGCATTATTTCAAGCTTACTTAGAAAAATAAGCAATAAAGCAAGAAATTATTTTTTTATAATACTCATGAATCTTAAGATGGTCTCAAATTTACTATCTCTTTTCAATTCTGCACACACACAATATTTATTGATATTTTTAGATGACTTAAGTTTTTTTTTTACTTAACATAGTCTTTTTTCTTATTTATTAAATCTTCTGATTACTATCTCATAAATCATTTCTTTCCAAAATTATCATGTAAACAAAAAAATGCTTTGCTTAATGAAATTAGTGTTCTGTGAATTTGGTCTTAAAGAGGCTTATTACTTTATGTTCATCAATTCACTTACCACTATCAGAAATTATTTCAAAATTTTCACTTCAATATTATATCAACAGCATCTAAATCTGTATAAAGAACATAATTAATTTATAAACTTTAATAAGTAAATGACAAATGCACAAGTAAATATTTTTCATGACTTACTTTTGTGCTGATCATTTGTAGTTTATATAGTTTCCAAAAGTAACACAAAAATAACTCGTTTGCTTAAGCTTCTGAAATGAAATATATCATCAACTTAGAAGACATAGCTGGCAATTTTTTTGTTTCAATTGAAGTGTTAGAGTCTAAAAATACTGTGCAGTAAAAATGAGAAGTAACTCATGTAAGTATATATTTATGGAATTAATTAAGGTGAGTATGACAATCTGGGTAAACGGTACGGCAGCTGTATCAAAATGAGAGCAATCATGTATTTTTCAATAGTTACTTGTGAGGTCTTGGAAGAGATATTTATTTTTTATTGATATGCCAGATGAAACAGATCTATAAAAGTAGAAAATTAGATTAATTGGTGATGCCTTTTTACCTCTAACATTTAATAACTATGTGATATAAGTAACTATGTTTTAAATTCATTATATAAGGAGTGATGAAAAGTCAATGCAAAGGAGAAATTTACATAAATTATTTGGACATACTTATAATATTTTAACATTTCCTTTGTTAATATATACTTTATATATTTAAATATATGTACATATTATTTAGACATACTTTTCATATTATTTTAATATTTCCTTTGGTTTAATAGGTTCTTTATATATTTTAACACATAATTATTTGGACATACTTATATTTTATTAATATTTACTTGGATTTAATATGTTCTCTAAACTTATATTTAATAAAATTATAATTAAAATTAATTTAATTAACTTAGTTTTAAATTTAATTTATTTTAAATATTTTAATATATAATATTTTATTTTTTGCAGTACTGGGGATGGAATCAAAGGGCATTCTATCTCCAAGCTACACCTCATCCCTATTTTTTTACTCTTTATTTTGAAACAAAGTCTCATGAAGTTGTGGAGGGCTTCATTAAATAACTGAGATTGGCTGTGAACCTACAGTCATCCTGTCCCAGCCTCCCAAGTACTGGGATCACAAACATGTGCCACTATGCTGGGATTTAATATTTCAATACAGCAATGAAATAATTCAGCTTTTAATGGTTTTCAGTTAATTCTTCAGATCAGGTATAAATATGTAGTTATTTAACAATGACAAATGACACTGCTTTGCAGAGATGATTGTAGTCACCTCTCACATGATTGTTTTCATACCACTAAGACACTTCAATCAGTTTTAAACCCACTAATCAGCAGACCAGAGGACTGAGCCCAATTTTTGCCTTTGTTTGATTTTTAGTTTTCAAAAATTTTTAAAATTTTAACCAATTCATGATATTTATGAAGATTAATTTTTTCAGTTTGCTTCCTATTTTATGTACCTGACTTAGAAATGACTGTATGCTTAATATTATTAACTCATTAAATTCCTGAGTAAAAAACAAAATTTTGTTTCATTTGCTAAGTAAGTAAAGCTAGATAAACTAAGTAAGTAGATAGTAATTATGCATGAACCTCTTGGTTGTATCTAGAAGTGCTGGCAGAGTGCATGAGACAGTGAAAAAGAAATATGGATGATAAAAAGAGAAGGATATTGTAATGAGAAACAAGTCCTTATTAATAAGCTTTTTGCTAACCAAATCAAGATACTTGGAAACAGAAAATAGAATTTCGTTTACATAGTGAACAGTATTTGTAATTACAATTGGGAAAATGTTGAAAATATTTTGAAGACCAGGAATGGTGGTGCACGTTTGTAATTCCAGTACTTAGGAGGCTGAGTCCAGATCATCCAAGTTGCCGATCAGCCTCAGCTATTTAGTGAGGCTCTCCAAAACTTAGTGAGACCCTATTTCAAAATAAAGAGCAAAAATAGGTCTTGGGGAATAGCTTGGAAGTAGAATGCCCCTGGGTTCAACCCCTAGTATCAAAAAAAAAAAAGAAAGAAAATATTTTGCAAATGTTACATATTTTCTACTAACCTAAACTTCTTAAACAGTTTTCTCTTTAAATTGTTTTATGTCTTCTAGTGAAAATCAAAGTTTCTATGGAATTTTAACTAATGACCCTAGACCATGTGCCAAATAGGATGTAGCATGAAGCAGATGAGACAAATAACCTAAGATGTTTTAGAAAATATTAAGAAACACACTGTTCATGTATATGAGATGGAATGTAGGTAAACAGAAAAGAATCTATACAAGATCTAGGCCTGCTTGTATTACAACTGTATCATTGCCCAGATCTTTGAAATCAAATACAATGAGTGGTTAATGAAGGTAAGAGGCAAGTATGTATAGATAATTTTTATCTCTGGTAGTAATATAGACAATAAAATGAAGGAAATGTGGAACAATGCACAGACTTCTCTTCTTCTGACTTATTCTCAGAGCTCTGTGTTGGCCAAGACCAAAACAAAGAATACAGTAGAACCTTTTGATAAAATTCATACAAGAACCTCAAGGGTCAAACAATGAGTGAAGATGTAATAATGTGTAGGGGGCCGGAAGGAAGGCTGATCAGAGTTGGAATTTACACTTTGAGGAAACTCCTCCTCAGCAGCCACAGAGATAATGCAAAACAGGTTCTAACTGTTATCTTGCTGAGGCCCTTACCTGATAAGGACACAGTCAACCTTGACCAATCATGCAAGCCCACACAAGCTTACCTGACCCCCCTGACCCCACCCCTCACCTCTAGCTATTTATGCAGCCCCTTCATTAATAAAAATTGAGTCTTGATCAGAATCATGTCTTGCCTCCATTCTTCGCACCCCTTGTTTGCCTCATTCATTCCTTTAGGTTAAGCTGCCTCAGTCTCACGTGCTCAAACCCCGCTGGCCGGGGCAATAATGGATCCAGAGAGAGAGGACTGAAGAAACAGGCTGAAGGATCAGATAGGGGTCATATTAAAAGCTGGAATTCATTGTGGTATTTACTTGGACATTATTCCAACCAAAATTACCACAATTATTTCCAATTATCAAAATTAGTGTAAATCAACAGTATCAATTTTGATGATTATCTCTACTTTTTCCCTTTCTCTCCATGCCTATCACTTTTTGAATGTGTAACTATAGATCTTCACATTTTTAATTTATTCAGTTCTATATATCTAGGAAATATAGATATGAAGTATAGAATTAAAGGTAATAACACAATTTCCTTTTTTACAGAACAATAATATTTATCTTTTAAAAATTAATATATGATTCTAATTAGTTCGTCAAGCATTTGGAACTTAGATCAAACATTTGCTTCACTAAAACTCACTCTACGTACTTGGGTTTTTATTCTTTTTAAACAATCAACATTTTTCTTTTCTGAATTTATACAAGTGTATTCTTTTTATCCTTCCCTATTTCCAAGCATAGGAAACATGTTCACCTTTACTATGTAAAGTTTAAACTTCATGAGTGAAAAAGAGTAAGGGAAAGAATAAAAACAGCTAAAAATCCTGTCTAAAAATCCTGTCTCTGTGAAACAGACTAAAACATTATGGTTAGTCTTGAATACACTTCAAATCTAGCTTTTTATCGATTCCTTAATAACAAACATTGATTCATATTTCCCACCTCAGTGATTTTTTAGAAAAAATTACATCTCATATATCCATTTACTTCTAGTGACTTTGAAGCATATGTGTGTTTTCTTTCCATATACACCATGGTTTCTTCATTATACTTTTCCTCTATGTTTCATTGGAATCAATGTTATTTACTATTCAGTTTCTAGATTCTAAGACAATGGACTCCTATTAAGCTGTTGGAAAGAAACTCCATCTTCCAGATTTACCAATTTTCAATGGTTGAATTTGGGTCTGATATGTATCTATTGTCCAGTTTTGTTTTGTTTTGTTTTGTTTTATCTGAGTGTTTGGATGCTTTTATAATAGCAAATATTTATGCTTGTTCTGTCCAATTGTTTCAGAAGACATAAAAATTATTATTGTTTTTTAAGTGATTTAATCTATGGTAATGTATTTATTTTTCTATGGGAATTACTTTGCTTTACAGAAATAAATATTTACATAAATCAGCCATATTTAAATTTCCTTGCCTAACTCAATATTATGCATATTTCAAATGGAAAAGCTTTTGATATTTTGATGTATTTAATGAAATTGTCCAGACTGACCTATTTAAGAAGCAAGAAGTTATGATGTACCAGGACAAAGTAGAGATACTATTTATAACAATAATGTACTGTATAATTCAAAAAGCTAGAAGAGTTTTGATATTTTTACCATAAAATAATAAATGTGTGAAGAAATAAATATATTTTACCAGTGAAATATTATACAAAGTATACATATATTAAAACATAGCATGGTATCCCATGACTATGTACAAATTTTTAATGTGCTTTTATTGGTGCATTATAGTCTCACATCATAATGTAAATTATGTTGATATTGACATACATGTACAGAGCACTTGGTGTCCCTTCCAGCTGCCTCCCCACCTCCTTCATTCCCCATACAGAGTATTGAGATTGACATTGGAATTTTCACATATGTACACATAGTCAATGGCAGTATTTCTACTAATGAACATCAATCTTTCCCCTCCCCTTCTTTTAGACAACTTCCTTGTTTCCAATAGCAGCACAATTTTCAATAGCTAAATTATGAAACCAACTTAGGTGCTCATCAACAAATGAATGGATTAAAAATTAAGGAAAATACACACAATGGAATTATACTTAGCAATAAAAAGAATAAAATAATGTTATTTGCAAAAATGAAAAGACCTGGAGAACATTATGTTAAGTGATATTAGCCAGTCAAGTGAAGGGACATGTTTTCTCTAATATGTGCAAGTTAGGGAGTAACTGAGATATGTAAAAGTTTTATGTTTTTCTTATCAATTAAAATGAATTTAAGCAAACCAAATAGATCTATCTACCCAACATGTATGTTGCATGTAATATGATGAAATATATACAGTATATAGTATAAATGAAAAGTGTGTTGCAAACATGTCCACATAAGCTTGATTTATGTTAATCTGTCAATAAATCAGTAAATTAGATTTATTATGAAGAAAAATTAAAGAAGAATTGAAAAGAAGACAATTTATTATCTCCTGTGCAAAAGCATGCTGGATCCTGAAATAAATGTCCATAACTGGATTAAATAGTTTTAGGACTGAGAAAAATTAAATAAGATGCCTGCTTCATGATATATATTCTCCTAAAAATAAGACTCTGAATCTATGTTTCAGTCTCCAGCAGCTTCCATAACACAGTGCAACAGACTGATAACATAAAACAACAAAAACTTATTGTCTCACATTTCTGGAGGCCAGAATTGCAAACATTAAGCAAGTTCATATCTCGGAAGGCTCTAGCTGAGGATTCTTACTTTCCTCTTACCTTCTGATGCTTGAATGACTTTGGTGTTATTTCGTTTAAAGATATATCAATATGATTTCCTCCTCTATTCACCAAGTTGTATTCTCTCCATATGCCTGTGTCTCAGTTCTATTTTTTTTTTTTTTGTACCGGATATTTAACTGAGGGGAATTCTACATCTGAGCTACATCACTAGCCCTTTTTATTTTTTATTTTGAAATAGGGTATATCTAAGTTGGAAACAGGTCTCACTAAGTTGCAGAGGGCCTCACTAAGCAGCTGAGGCTGGCCATGAACACTGATCCTCCGGTCTCAGCCTCCCAAATGCTGGGATTACAAATGGGCACCATCATGCCCTGCTATAAAAATAATGTAATTTTGATACATTGTAATTGTACATCACAATGAGTAGTAGAGTAATAGAAATATACATTCACACAACACTTGATGTGGTTTCTTCCAGATTCTATCCCATTCCCTCCTCTTTCTCATACATATTATTGAGATTAGTATTGATAATTTCATATAAGAACATTGTATTATTTGAACTGTTTCATTTATCACATCTCCTTCCAACTCTCTGCCCTTACACTCCCTCCGTTGCTGCACTGGAGTCTCTTCTCCTTAATCAGAAATCTCTTTTGTTACTCATTTTCTGTCTAGATTTCACATGTAAGAGAAAACATTCAGCCATTTGCTTTATTAGACTGGTCAATCTTACTTAGCATAATATTCTCCATTTCCAACCATTTTGCTGCAAATGCCATGGTTTTGTTCATCATTATAGCTGAATAAATTTTAACTGATTGCATATACCATCTTTGTAATTAATTCATCTATTGATGGACACCTAGGTTGGTTCCATAATTTGGTTATTGTGAACTGCACTGCTATATATCTAGATATGTATGTACTGCTGTAATATTCTGATATAAATTCCTATGCATAGATACCCAGGAATGATGTAACTCTGTTATATGATGGTTACATTCACAGTTTTCAGAGAAATCACCACACTGATCTTCAATATGGTTGTACTAGTTTGCAAATCATCAACAGTGTATAAGGATTCCTATTTCTCAACATCCTTGCCAGCACTTACTATTATTTGTTTTCTTAATGAATGTCATTCTAATTGGATTTAAACAGAATCTCAGTGTAGTTTTGATTTGCATTTTCCTGTTTGCTAATGATGTTTAAAATTCTTATATACTTACTGTTCATTTGTATTTAATCTTTATAGAAGTGTCTATTCAGTTCTGTCCATTTTATGATTGAGGGGCTTTTTTATTGTTTTTATAAGTTCTTTGTATATTCTAGATATTAGTCCTCCATCAGAGGAGTAGCTGAAAAAGATCTTTAGTGGGCTCTCTCTTTAGTATTTTAATGGCTTTCTTTGCTGCACAGAAGCTTTTTGGTTTAATGAAATTCCATTTTATTAATCTTATCTTCAATTTCCTGAGATTTAGAAGTTATATTGAGGAAGTTTCTTCTAGAACCTATATGTTGGAGATTTGGTCCTATTTCATCTTCTAGTATTTGCAAGATTTTTTGTCTAATTTTTTAGTTATTTCATCTATCTTGAGTTTACTCTAGTGCAGGGTGAGAGATAGGGGTCTAATTTAATATTTCCACAAATGGATCACTAGTTTTCTTGATATAATTTGTTGAAAAGGCTGTCTTTTCTCTAGGATATGTTTTTGGTAACTTTATAGAAAATTATCTGACTATATGTAGATTTGTTTCTGTATTTTCTATTTATTCAGTTCCATTGGTTGGTCTATGTGTCTTTCTGACAATACCATGCTGTTTTATATTATTATTATTATTATTATTAATTATCATTATTACTATTATCATCATTGAATTCAGGGACATTCTACCTCTGAGCTATTTATATTCTTATTTTTAAACAGGGTCCATGCTATCCTTTAACTGGCAATCCCCTTGTCTCAGCCTCCCAAGTATTTAAGATTACAGGCATGCATCACCACTCCTGGCCTTTTTTAAATTATAGCTCTGTAGTATAATTTTAAATCAGTTATCATGACCTAATAATATATTCAATGATTCTTCAAAAAATAAAAACATCACAGTCAACAATGACTTGATAATCCAATAATAGTTGTATGTAATGCCCCATTCTAATGTTGAAATTAACTGAAAGAAATGGATCATTTTAAATGGGACTTCATTTTCTTTCTTTTCTTGTGTTTTTTGCAGTACTGGGGGCTGAACCCAGGGGCATTCTACCTCCAAGCTACACCCCCAGTCCTATTTTTTATTCTTTATTTGAAACAGGATCTCACTAAGTTGTGGAGAGCCTCACTAAGTAGCTGAGACTGGCTGGGAACCCGGATCCTCTGGTCTCAGCCTCCCAAGTACTGGGATTACAAGCTTGCACCATCACGCCTGGCTTCATTTTCTTTTTTTATCAATATTCTGAACTTTTCATTGATTAACATTCAAAAGTCCTCTAATTTCATTATAAAATATGAATTGATTGGTGTTTCTGAAGTCATATACTTTTCAATATTTTAGAAGTTCTAATTTCAGAAAAAGCAGAAACTTCTTCTATAATCCAAATGATTATCAGTAAACACATTAGTGAAACAACATCCAGAAACATTTATTTGTAAGTAACTATGTGCCTGTAGGCAATTACATTACAATTACATGATATGTAAAGATTACAAAGATGATATCCTTCTTTTTAAGATGTGACATTTAAGTAGTAAGAGAATAGTAATAGAAGATATTGAAGTTTACATTCTAATGGAGAATTAGAAAAAGGAATGGGTTGTTTCATATGAAAGTTCAATGAATCTGTATAATTTTGAATTTAAGAATATAAACAATGCAGACAAATTCTCTATTTTCAAATTTTGGGTCTCAATACTAGCTGCATGACTCAGTAAATTTTAGTATTTGCATCTATAAAATAGCTATAATAGCAAAAAATGCCTTATCTTTAAAATTTATATTAATTGTAAAAATTTGTGGGGTAGAGTGTGATCATTCAATATACACATTTAGTATGTAATAATAAAATCAGGGTATTAAAATTTTCAATTTTAAACATAAAAAACCCTGATTACACATAGTAATTGCATATTTTTATGGATCACAGCATAATATTTAAATATATATGTATAATATGTGATGGTAAAACCAGGGTCATTCCATGTTCTTATCATTATTTTTTGTTTAGAGCCTTTGAGTTACTCTTTTCATAAAATATATGACAGTTTATTCTGAACTATACTATCTCAATGATTTGCAGAATACTAGAACTTTTTACATCTTTCTATGATTGTGTACCTGATGAACAATCTTCAACTATACTACTTCCCCTCCCCTTTCCCAGTCTGCAGTAATTAATGTTGCACAATCCAACTTTCTTCAACATTTATATATGAGAAAGGACATGTAGTACTTTTATATCTCTGTGTGACTTATTTTACTTGACATAATGTCTTCCTCTTCCATCCATTTTGCAACAAGTGGTAGATTATTATTGCTTGAGGTTGTTTCTCTTGTTTTGTGGTACTGGATATTGAATCCAGGGGCACTCTATCTCTGCGCAACATCTCCAGCCATTTCTATTTTTGGTTTGAAACAGGATCTCACTAGTTTGTTGAGAACCTTGCTACTTGCTGAAGCTGTCATTAAACCTGCTATCCACCTATCTCAGTTTTCCAAATACTGGGATAATGGGCATGTACCACCATGCCCAGCTAGTATTATTATTTCATCAACTATTAATCTATATATTCATCACATTTTCATTGTCCATTCATTCATTGATAAGTAACTAGGTTAAGTGAACCTCAGAATTAAAATGTTTATGTATCTGTGCATGTGTGTATTCTGTGCTTAAAATATTACAAGCCACACTATATAAGTAATTTTATAATTATTTTAATTATAAAACAGATATTTAATACTTTTTGCATTTGTTTAATTCTTTTCTTTTTTTTCTTACATATTCTTAGGAAAATTGGTTAAAATTTCCTGAAAGATCCTTGGGAAATAGGTAACTTATTTTTTAAATTTAATTTAATTTTATTAATTTTGGTACTGGGAATGGAACCCATGGACATTCTACCTCTAAGCTACACCCCCAGCTCTACTTTATTTTTACTTTGAAACCAGGTCTCACTAGGTTGATGAGAGTCTCACTGCTTGCTGAAGCTGTCCTCCAACCTACATTCCTCTTGTCTCAGCCTCTCAAGTCCTGAGATTACTAGCATGTGTCACCACATCTGGCTTGACTTGCTTTGTTTTAAATGCCTTCTAAAGCAATTTCTTCTTTCTAATTTTCATTAACTTGTATTTATTTTTCTGAATACATCAGTCATTGGATCTTATTTTTCAGCAAACAATAAGAGTAAATGAGACAGGTATGGTGACCTCAAATTCCAATACTTTGAAGATTGAGATAGTAGGATTGCAAGTTTGTGGCCAACATCAGCAACTTAGTGAGGCCCTCTGCAACTTAGTAAGACCCAATTTCTAAATTAGTTAATTGATTGATTAATAAACATATGACACCATGTAGCTTGGTGGTAGAATGCCCCTGAATTCAATCCCATACCGTAAAATGTATAAAAAATCAAAAGTGACATTAAATTCAGAAAGATACACTTAGGCAAATTGTCTGACTAGAGTCTACAATAAAAAGGTCTTACTTCTTTATTTCAAAATGTAACTGTCTTAGGGTGTTCCAGATTCTGTAAGAGAATACCTTGAACACATAGATGGCTTCCACAACTGAAAAAAAAAATTTTCCAATTCTGGAGGCTGAGAGTATTAAGATCAACAACAACAAATTAAGTGTCAGATAAAGGTCTGTTTCTTTGGTTATAAATGGTAATCTTCTTACTAAGATTCTATGTGGTGGGTAGGGCAAGAGGTGTTCTTTGACATCTTTTATAAAACCACTAATCTCATTCAATATGGCTCCAGTATTATATTTCAACACTTTCCAAAGCTCCCATTTCCAAATATCATCTGTTATACTTTTATCGATGTCATCCCCTACAAAATTCATTTCAAAATTTAATCCCCAATGAAAGAGGGTTAAAAAAATGTGCCCTCTGGCAGGTGATTAAGATACAAGAATTCTTCTTTTATAAGTGGATTAGCATTCTCATAGAAGGGTGTAAGTGTAAGGGGGCACTCTGTTGCCTTTCTACCTTCTGCATTGTGAGAACACAACAAGGAGATATCTTCTGGGAAGCAGAAAGCAGCCCTCAACAGATACCAATGCCAGTACTTAAATCTGGCAATACTAGACAAATATTTCCAATTGATACAAGAAACTCTACTTTTATAAAGTTTGGTTTTTGCACTGCTACATAAAATGTGTTTTATTGTATATAACTTACATCTACTTTCTTCAAATGCTAATAATAAGCTGTATACTATGAATTAGGATGTCATGATTTTTATGATGACTTTGCAGTGGCACTCACACTCATAAATTAGTAAGTAATGTAATTGATTACTTGACAGATACTATACAAATTCATAACATTAATTTCAATACACATTTATGACATTTTATTTTCAATGTACTTTTTAGGCTATAAATTACTGTCTCACACATCATCTCATTTTTATTGACAATTATAGGCAGTGTCTCTTATCCATTAACGAGGACAATAACCATTCCTTTCAAAGAATTGATATAACGAACAGAAACCTAAACTGTGAAACCAATTCATAGCAGAAAAGATTGCTCATTCCTAAATGTACAATCAACATAGTGGAATTTGGTATAAAAATATGTTTTGTTAATCTTGCCATATTTATCTATAGTAGAATTTAATATTTTAATGTAGAATACATTAAACCATGAAAAAAGGAAGAGGGCAGATAAAGCTTATTAATAGAAGATAAAGATGTTAGAGAAAAATGATTATGTAGATCTTTATATGTGAACTGCTATAGCTCCTTAATAACTGGATCTTGAGCAAGGCTTGGTCTAATGGATTCCTGCAAGGCAGTTGATTCCAAAGAAGAAATGTGTTGCATATACCACTTTGCATTATGTTATATTCTGGAAATTTGGGGTGCTTTGGGTTTTGTTTTTACATTAATTATAGAGAAAATTTCTTAGAAACAGATGGTGGCTCGACAAACAGCAATTTCTTTGTATTAGCTAAAAAAATAGTGCCTTCAAACAACTTAAGAAATTCTATAATCACTTACAAACATTATCAAAACCCATGCAGTCCTTGCTTGCTCCTAAATTTCTTTCCCAGAGCTTCACAGACTAAACTAACAAAGACAAATGGGTTAAAAAAGCTCTGTCTTCCCAAGAATAGATAAGGTGTTACAACTCTCCCTTTTACAACTGCTTAACCTTCAAAAAATAACTTTACTGTCTCAAACTGTCTGGCTGTCTGCCTGTAGTCCCAAGGTTAGCTTCACTGTAAAATTAAAAAAATATATTATAAAAACAGCTATTGGAGAACAATAACAGATTGTTAACATGGATGCATTTCCTGAGTTCCTCTGGTGTGTGTATTCTTATGACCTCATCTCACTTCACACCCATCGACATGGACCCCTGACCTCTGTCCAGGGAACAGACCCCAGCAGTGAACATTGGAGAACTATTGTGAAAAGGCAAAATTCCACCAAATAAATTATATCATTTCAATTCCTTTTCAAACAAAGAACTGTAGATAAAAGTTCAATCAACTTTTATGACTGGAGAAATTCTTAATGAAAAAATGTGAAAAATTAAAGCCCAAATAATCAAACCATAAGGAAATATAAATTATTTTTAAAATTAACTAAATATATTTATTAAACAGTTGACTATTAGTTGGTAACCCTATGACTATGTTAATATCCAAATTAATAAATCATTTTAATCTGCTTTAACAGATGAATAATATTTACTAACTTTAAATATAAAGCTGTACTTTAAGTATTAGACATAGGATCCTAAGTTTTTCATAATCACAAATCACAATCTCTTCCATGCAGAGACTTTGAGGCAGGATGTTGATGGAGAATTTTATAGAATTTGAGATATAAAAAGAGGTTTATAAATCATATTACTGAGTCTTTAAAATTTACCAAAGAAAAAGTTGTATGCAAAATTTGTATGCAGAGAGAGATCCAAGATGGTGACTGAGTGAAACAACTTCCCTCAGACGCTACGATTTCGAACCAAACCTACCATACAAAGAGCTTCTTAACAGAAGGAAAAATACAACAACAACAACTAAAAAAAGCGGAATTGGAATTACAACAAAGGAAGAACCAGAAAGCGGACCTAGGAAAGTAAGAAAGCTGGCTGCGCTGCAGCCCAGCGCTCTGCGCCCTAGCGCTGCACCGCCAAGGAGCTAGGCTACCGAGAAGAGATCTGGCATCCCGCGCCCCGGTGCCTTGGGCCCTGAGGAGGAGCTAGTCCCCGAGATGGTATCCGGCGCCCTACGCCCCGGTGCCCCGTGCCCCAGAGCTGCGCCGCGGAGGAGCTAGGCCACTCAGAGGGGATCTGGCGCCCTGCGCTCCTGTGCCCTGCACCCAAGAGCCAGAGCCGTGCCGTGGAGGAGCTAGTCCCGGAGACGGTACCCGGCGCCCTGTGCACCGGTGCCCCCCGCCCCGAGCTGCACCGCCGAGGAGCCAGGCCCTGAAACAGCATCCGGCCCCCTGTGCCCCGGTGCCCTGCGCCCCGAGCTGCGCCGCCGAGGAGCCAGGCCCAGAGACGGCATCCAGCGCCCTACACCCCGGTGCCAAGCACCCCGAACTGCACCGCCGAGGAGTCAGGCCCTGAGACGGTATCCGGCGCCCTGCACCCCGGTACCCTGCACCCCACAGCTGCTCCGCGGAGGAGCCAGGCCCCGAGACGGGATCTGGCGCTCTGCACCCCCCAGAGTCGCGCCACCGAGCTAGGCCACCGAGAGGGGATCTGAAGCAATGGAGATCAGCCTGATGCTGTGAGCTGCAAAATCCATGGCGGGCATAGCTAAAAGCCGAGGCGTGGGTTGGGGACCCCTGTGTCTCCACGCACTACCTAGGCGGATCACACTGAACCATCTATACCGCCTGGAACCAGTGGAAAGACCAGCTTGAGCTCCCATGGGTCGGCCTCTGAGCTCCGCCCCAGAGGTGGAAAAGTGAGCGAAGGCGCAACAGAGTCTGAAACAGTCTAGCCATGTATCCGTAAGTGAACTACAACCCAGGGTGCTGGGTTCACAATACAAAGGTTAGACTCAGGTACCCGCCCTTCTAGAGACTAGACAGGGCCAGAAGAGCACAGGATCCCAGAGCATATAGAGCATCTGGAAAGGCCTGGCATTTAGACTGCAAAAGCAAAAAGCAGAGAGAGAGACACACAGCCAGGCCCTGGAGAGCCCAGAGACATAAGCTAGCAGCGAGAGAAATCCTCTGCCTGAACTGAGAGAGCAAATAAAATAATTCAAGCTCGGCGCTTATGAACTAGCAGAATGATCACTCTAGTTTTGGGTTGCTATTTGTAGAGTTTTGGTTCTTCTTTTTTTTTTTCCCTTTTTCTCTATCTTCTTCTTTGGTGATATGTCCTATATAATTATACTCTGTTTTCATTTTGTATTGCCTTGAATTATATATGTTTGTTTGGATGATTACTTGTGTTGTTGTCCCTGGCTTAGGCTGTTGAACCCCCTCCCTGTCCCTTCTACATGCTTCGCCCCTTCCCCTCTAAATACCTCTTCACAACACTTTACCTCCTCTCTTCTCCTTTCTCCTTTTTCCTGTCACTTATCATTATCTACCATCTCTAATCTTTACAATACATCTCCTCAACACACTCAACCTCTTACTCTGCTGGATCACACTCTCTTCTTTATCCTATTCCTGCATTCATAACTGTAACCTCTCACTCAAAC